>WAAG01067976.1:0-10900 GCA_013390105.1 Tichodroma muraria
TAAAAAACACAAAGAAAACTAGGCATTCAAACAACTACAAGTCTGCCTTAATAACATTGAAGGCAAAAGTTTGTTATGAAAGAGCTGAAGCTTGACTTCCATCAGGTATTATGCTATAGTAGCATGCAGGCCCATTGTTTAAGCACTGTTGGTGCTTGATCACCTTGTCCAAAATAAAGCACTAATGGGTACTCTCTGATGAGTGCTCAGTGGCTGTTTTTCCTACCTAAGATGTTTCATTTGGTCATTGTTTTGCAGCCTATTTCGGGACTTCCTGATGCTTTTGAGCAAGAAACAGGCCCCTCTTCTGTCCACAGACTACATTGCTCAGGCAAGGTGACACCTCCCCATGGCTGCACGAGGTTGCTGAGGTGTGCAGAAGGAAAGCGGAGCCCTCTGCACAGCTGAAGTGTAGCTCTGCCATAATGTAACACCACAGAGGCTGCCTGATTTCTCTCACCCTTCTTTCCTTCAGCAGTGATCTTGATTCAGATCTGTGGAGTAACCGTGGAATTACGCAATGCCTAACACTGAAGCAGAAGAGGTGATTACTTCACCCAGTCCACTCCTTCTGGGAGCAGAAACAGAAGCGCTCCCAAAAGGACATCTTGGATTTCTAGGTCTTGTCCTTAACACCCAAACAATAGAATGTCTATTCCACTCTCGTTCATTTAAAAAAGGAAGCACTAAGAGTCAAATTGAGCAAGGCCCTTACTGAGAAACTAGTCCCCAAAACTTAAGTTGGTAGTAATAGGCCCAGTCCACTCAGTGCTGAAGAGAAACCTCTCAGTTTTTCCATTCACACAAAACTAGTAAATCAGTTCTATTACTGGCCTCACCATTGTACCTGTAAAAACCAATCAAGGGCCACAACTCTACTACACTTTCAACATTTCTGTGCTGGGGCAGGGAAAGAGATCTTGGGCACAAATTTTACTATTTAAGCTTAAGATATGAGACAAGAAAATCATAATTTAAGTATGATTCAATTTTATACCTCAACTCTTTGGGTGATGATCTCTAGGGAGAGAAATATAATTTCTATTTCAGGGGACTGAAACATAACTTGATTGTTCCTTCCCATCCCACAGCTCTTTCCCTGGAGTATCAGAAAAACTCTATCCAGGTATAACCAATGGATGAAACCTCCCTTTCAGACAGTGAAGTAATGAAATTCATCAATAAAAAAAATTTTGCCAACTTGTTATGAATTTAGTTGAGCAAGACTATGTCAAAGGTGGAGAAAAAGATGCTGCAGTAATCAAAATCATAATAACAAGAGCCAAGAAGATAATTTTAACTCAGGTAAGAGCCACAGATTAAAATATTATAATACACAAAGAACCAGAAAGATTTAGACTTGCCACACAGAGCTCCAAATGCTAAGATACAAATTATGGATTAAGCAGCAGACAGCAGAGAGGATCTGCTGTTGGAAAACAAGAGTGGTCAGAAGAAAAGTCATGAATATTAAGCCATCCCTGATTAAACAGTGATTACAGTAGTTGTTACACCTACCAACAACATTTTTGGCCTTCCTTGACAGATAGTAAGCAGGTAAACCATTTTAAAGTTGATTGACTTTGTCCCAAATGGTGAATTGCATTATTATTTTACTTTATTAGAGATTTGTTTTCCATGGAGCATTTTTTGCCTATACACAGTAATATAGTACACTGACAGATTTTCAAGTATAGGGCATAGCACAGACCAAGAAAGAACATTTCTACAGACATTTTAAAGGAGATTGGACTACAGCAAACATACAAACAGACTGCTCCTACTACCTCTGATGAGCAAAGTATTCAAAAGCAACAAGTCAAAACAGGAGACAAAGAAGATAAAGACAGACAAACAGGAGTCTTCTATTTTTTAAGGCTGTATTTTCTGAATCCAACCAGACATCTAATATCCTTCTTCCTCAATTTATCAATGCTTTTGCTTGAACTGAGTTGTGTGAATTTTCCTCAGACAGCTTGTGTTTTTAATTGAGTGGAGAGAAGCAAACACACCACAGCCAACCTTCCCTCCCTCTGCAGAAGTATCAGTGCAGTAAACACCTCAGTTAAGCCTAAAGTACCATCTCGCCGGATTTGCACAATATTTTTTAGCAATTCTGTTGTGTTGCTGACTCATTCAGTTTGTGACTAGTAACACTCCCTTCTGGTATCAAAGCTACTCTTAAATTGAAATACTGTTTTCTATTGCATTTAAAACATTTTTTTTTCAGTCCTTCATTAATTTGGCACCAAAAATTAATCAAAAAAGTATTAAACATAATTTTCCACCATCCCTGGCAGCTGTACAACTTTTTTACAATACTTTCATCTACTGTTTCCCTACAGAAATAACCCTCTTGACCATTAAGCATATAAGCTTATAGAGGGAAAGAAAAGCAAAAAAATCCAAACCCAAAACCTACAAACAAACGAAGTGAAAGTAAAATCTGATGCCTTCACCCACTCATACCTGACTCGCCAACCACTTAACATAAACATATTCTGCTGTAACTTGTTCACCTAGGGTTTGGTGAAGAAAGGAAGAGGAGAAGGAGGGAGAAACAGCTGTTCTCAAAGAAATGACAGATAAAACCCAAATCTTGTTTTGCCTGATGTACAGTTCCTTTTCCTAGACAGGATCAAAATATTTATTTCACTGTTATTTTCGTAGCTGTCATCATGACGGGACAGAACCCTTAAAGTTACCTTGGCTATTGTTTCTAGACAGTCCAAATCTTCATCGTTTTTGGACCTCTCATTATTGTAAAATGAAACACTTCTGACTCCTCCATAGCTTTCTTCAGCACAGATATTGACAAAAGGACTGTTTTCTTTGTTTTTCAGTATGATTACATCACAACCCAGGTTTCCTAATCTCTTATCTATCATTTCTAAAATTTGGAATAAACTGTCCTTGCACAGAAACTTCACTTATGAAGAACTATAATGCTTGCCTTCAAAAACCCTTCACAGAATAGAGGGAAACACAGCCTGGCTTTCATTCTTTTGAAAGCATTTGGCTACCATCAATCTGTATGTTACAGATTCAATTTAACAAAGACCTTTCAAATGCCTCCGTTTCGGGGAATTTGTCCTGTTAAACACAACACAAATGAAAAACAGTGGAGTGTGTTTATATTTAAAACTTAGTGGGAAACGCAATGTGGTTCAAAGCTGTTACTGGAGAAAAAGTAAGTTAGACTTTGCTCATGGAATCAACACAGCTTGGTTGATTCCCAAGTGGTCAGAAGTTACCTATATAAAAATCTAAGTCCCAAGTATGACTACATCGTGTTTGTAAAATACCTGTTCATAACTGCCCTCATTCTCTGAATTTCCACTAAATGCAGCCTTTCACAATGTACTATTCTTTTCACTTTGTTTCAAGAAGGATAGAGGCTGCAGAAAAAGCTGAATCCTTTACTCATGTGGCTTGAGGTTTCTTCTCCCATTTTTTAGGGCAAGACATGCTCCGAAGCCCCCAGAGGTGGTCTGACAGAGTACTTAAGTTAATTCACACAGCCTTAATACTGCCTATTTAAATTTAAGCATCCAAATAAAGCTTTTAGCTAGGAAAATATGCATTCAGTATCTTATAGGGCTGTATGCCAGGGAAAGAATGTGGAATAAGAACTAAACAGGTGCAAAAACAGCCGAAGAGAGAAGATGATCACGTTCCTAACAAAATCGCATCATCAAATCCGTACCGGTGTACGATCATCGGGCTATTTCGTGTGGGCCGTTGGTTTATACCGAAGTGGGAAAAAACAGTTTAGCAGTATACACGGCACAGCTTTTTCAGATGGATTCCCAGAATCTATTGGCAAGTTTCCCTTCCCAACACCGAGCGCCGTTCTCCTCTCGTACAAGCTTCTTCAGCCTGCCACGACCGTGCCTTGGCGCTAACCCGGGACGGCGTGGAGAGAGCAGCGCCGTCGCGCCGCTGCCCGTCCAGCCCCGGCCCCCACCCGCGGCAGTGCGGAGCTCCAAGGCCGAGCTGCGGCAGCGCGAGGCCGCCCAGCCCCGCGGCGGGCGCGGCCCCTCACGCAGCCACTGCCGCCAGCCGCGTGCGAGAACTGCGGGCAGCACGGCCCGGCCGTGTCCCCAATCCCGCTCGGCCCGGCGGCGAGGGGTCGCGGCGGCACGGTCCCCGCCCGCCGCCAAGATGGCCGAGCGCCAGCATCACAATGCAGCCACCTTGCCGGCGAGCGGAATGGGAGGCTGCGGCGCGGTAGCCAGCCGCTGAGGTGGGGGACTCCCCACAGAACGACCGCGCTAGGCCACGGGAGAGCGCCCCACAGCAACAGGGCGCGGCGACCCCACGGCCGGGGACCAGAACCTTCCGGTCGCGCGGACCGAGCCCGCGGACCCTCATCGCCCAACCGGCGTAGAGAGTAAGATGGAGCCTCCCCAGCGCACCAGCGGGGAGCAGCGGCCTGGAGCAGAAGCTGCCGCTCTCCTGACCACGCCGCACCCGCTGTCCCGTCGATACCTGCACAGGTGCGGATGGCTTCGTGTCGGTAAGACTCTGTCGTCAGCTCAGTGCGGGATCGGGATGCTGCGGGACGGGCTCTGCGGGTGGACGCTGCGGCGGCTCGTGCCGAGCTGCGCACGGCCGATACTCCGCGCTCTCCTCACTATCTCCCTCTAGCTCCCACCGCTATTTAAGCAGTCGCCACCTCCAGCGGCCACGCCACATGGGCTGACAGTTTACGCCTCGCCGCAGTCCAATGAGAGCCGGGGCAGGGCCGCCCCGGTCAGACCCGGGGTGATGCCAACCCCTGCCCGCCGGAGCTGCTCTACGGGAGGAGGGGGCCCTGACCAGGCCGGGGCGGACACAGGCGGGCCCGCGGCAACGGGCCAAGCTCCGCCCCCGGACTGGAAGCAGTGGAAGGCCAGGCACTGCGGGCTTGCCTGGCTTTGGGCCGACCCCCCGTGGGTGCGGCCCTTTTCGTGTCCCTCTCCCACCTCCCCGCGGGTAGGTACACTGTGGGGCGTACGGCCGCGCCGTGCCGACACAGTGGCTCGGCGGGCGTCGGTCCAAGCGCGGTCGGATCGCGCAGGGCCCGCGCGCACACCCGGCGCACAAAGGGAAGGGACGCGAGACCGGCCGCGCAATCCCGGGACGGCACACAATGCGGAGGCGGGGGCACGTGGGCGGGGGCGCGGCCCTGCCAATCGTGGGGCCCGCGCGGTGTTGCTAAGCGATAAGGCGATGTGGTGACGGCTGAGGGGTGGCTGGGGCCGCGGCCAGAACGAGCAGCGCTCGTCGCTCTCCGGCGGCGGTCGTTCACCCCGGCGGAGCGCGGTCCCAGGGTTACCACAGGGCAGCAGGCACGCCGGCCAGGGATGCGCTGCCCCGTGCCCAGGCCCGTCGCGCCGCCCTGACTGGCGGCGGCAGAGCGAATCCGGAGGCGGGGGGGCGGGCGCCAGAGATCCCCTCCCCGCCGTGCCCCTGCTACGCCCCCCTTCCCACCTACGGAACGGGGCGGATCGCTCTGCTGTGGGCACCTTTCATCCACTTTCCCCGCAACTTGCCCTCATTCAGTTAAACCCGAACAGTAAAGAATCTGAGTTTTCTTCTGTATTGCCTACGACTGCCACCGAAACAAAAAAAGCCTTTCGGTCGGTAAATGTGGGATTGAATATGGGGATGCAAGTCCCTTACCTTGTCTCTCGTTCATGGCTTTGAACTGGCTCTGGGCGGAGGCCCCACTCCCGAGGAGCGCTTGCACTGCCGCTTCGCAATACAGCTCCATTTCGACCTTCTCGGGGCAGACCTTTTGCCTTGATCTATATATTCGTCAACATAGCAGATTTTTAACCCTTTTGATAAAGACAATAATAAATGATGTCCTCTTTTACCTTTTCTGTGATCTGCCTGAATTCTCTTCTTTATAGGCGTTCCTTTCTTTGTACAATTCAATAGTATCCACAGTAGTACCTTGCTGCCACTCTTCTAATCTGGTTCTTAGAAATCAGTGCCCAGTTTGTTAAATATTTTGGTCATAAGAGAAATACATGAAAATTTTCCTGCTGTATTTAGTACACCCTTAGCACAACCTCCCCACACAGGGTCTACACAGTATGTTCATATTATTTATTATTATGCATATTTTGTTAATTTTCATACTTACATGCTATGTTCTCAGAAGTACTCTGAAACAAATGTACAATAACTGAGCTACTTCTTTTCTATCCCAAGTAAAATAAAATGAGACAACCCAGCTATCATCTTTCCTTACCTACAGTTGACTTAAGGAAACCTGTTTCTCAGGGAAACTGAATAAATTAAAGCTGTGTTACTGGCAATAGGTCTGCATGAACGGGCATGCCAGGTGACATGGGAGGGGGAGTAAGTGGGACACCACACCAAACAACCACAAAAAAAGAAAAAAGAAAACCCAGTAAATCCTCAAACAAGCCAACAAACAAACAAACAAAAAGCCATGGAAACCTGCTTACAAACCTACACAAAGGCTTTTCTGAAATCTGCAGCCCATCAGCTTACACCCACAGTGTAAGGAATAAAGAGAAATGTTTTCCTGGTTCAGATGCAGTATTACAAATATCATGGAACAAACTTCTCTTTTACACTGCTTTTAACACATGCACAGAATCTCATACCACCAAACTATTGTGCATCTCCACAGGTCAATATTAAACATGGAAATAACAAAAAATTTTTCAGGATGATCTACAGCTATTATAAAATTTGGAATTTACACATTGAGTCCTAGAAATAACCAGTGAGTGCTTTAATTGGTGTGATCCGGGCCAAAATTCCTGTACTTGTTAGAAACCACTATGCTTTGTGCTACAGAAAGAGCTCATTCAGGGCCTGGTTCAAGAGAGTGCATCATGTTGTCCTGGCTCATGAATAATGTTGAATCAAATGACAGGACTTTTAAGTAATGAAAATATTTAGAAAGAAGCTCACAAAGTCTCTCTTATATTGGGCCTTATATTGGCTTAGTAACATCTCCTGAAATTCCTTGCAGATTCAGCATCTGATTATAATATCAATGCACCTTTGCACTAAAGCAAAATATTTTCAGCAAGTAGTACAAAATAATTATTCAAATTCTTAAATGGATTAGTACCACATTATCAGGTGCTGAAGAGAGCACCTCTTTACAAAGAGTATCAGGAAAGCATTTCTATTAAAAAATGCTCCAGAAAAAAAGACACTAATAGGTAAGTAGCTCTCTTCCTTCATTTATCCTTTTTAGATTTTATATGTGTAGCAGCAACTGAGAAGTATTATTTGCTTCAGTGATACCACTTGAAGAATCACAGAGTCTCTTAGATTGGAAGGTACCTCTTGACATAACCTAGTCCAAGCTCTCAACTCAAGGGTCAGCTGGAACAGTCTGGCCAGGCCCACGTACAGTTGGGTTTTGAGTATCTCCATAGACAGAGACTCCATAACCCATCTGGGAAATCTGTTCCAGTGCTTGACCATTCCCACAATTAAAAGGTTTTTTTTTATTTATCATGTGCCTTTCCTTTACTTATAAGAAAGTTAATTTCTGTAATATCTCAGGACAGGTCAGGATTACTGGAAATGCCACAAAAATACATTGATTACTTGTATTAGATAGTGATTACTTGTATTAGTGTCCTGGCATGTTCATTACTACATAACTATCCTTTGTTACATCACAACTCATTCAAGTTTTCTTTTAGTTTCATCTGTTTTAAGACTTACTTCTTACAACATTATTCTGAATATATGATTCTAACATGGTAGCAGTGTTTCCCACTGCTTTAAAGTTCATACAATCTCTTGTCAAGGGAAAATACATTCACTGGTGTGACAATAGAAATTTAATTTTATTCTCTTTCATGCTCTCTGAAAAAGTGGAAAGAGCTACAGAAGATGAGAAATAATAGACTCAGACATAATCTTTTTAAACACCTGCCTTTCAAGTAGAAAGATAGCTGCACAGGATTAACGGTTGCATTATTATTTAGAAGAAGACAAGTAGGTTGAGGCAGCCCACTTCTAAGCTTAACTCACATCTACAGTTTCTCAACAGAATACCTGCTAAAGTCCTGCAAGCCTTGCCTGAAGGTACAAGGCTTTACCTATGTGTTAACTGGGCATTTCTAAATCCATGATGCAAGAAAATTTTAACATATATAATTAAAATAAATCAGTATTAACAGTGAAGACTGTAATCTCATAATGTAGACAGATTAACCCTTTATTTTAGGCTTCACTGTATGCAACCGGGTATTTGTTCTCTCTTCTGGCTGCAAATATCTCAACCTGACATACAAAACTGAGGATGAAGGATAGAGGCTGCAGGAAAAGCTGAATATTTTGCTCATGTGGCTTGAGGTTTCTTCTTGCATTTTTTAAGACAAGACATGCTCCAAAGCCACCTAATATGATAATTAGACCTGATATAGAGACCTCAAAGTAAGTTAATAGCAAACATGAACCTACAACATGCTGTCAACATAGAAATCAGTCTTTTATATTATAATTGCGGATTTTTGCCATGCTAGAAGAGATTTTTGGTTTTAATAGATGAGCACAAGATAAACTCCTGGATTTTAACTTCTGCTGAACTTCCAGCCTTGTTCCTCTGATTGTCAAATCTTCAGCTGACGTTTCAAGTTTATCCTTGGCTTTGACATTTTGCTGAGATTCTTCAGATTGCTCGATTGAATGTACAACTTCAAACTGCACTGCTTAGAAAACAGACAGAAAAATACTTTGTAGTTATGTTTGTATTCAGTTATGAGACTGGATAGTTGAAGAGAGCTGGTTTACTCTTTTTCTCTAAATATACTGCTGCCATAGTGCCACATTGTCAAAATCTTATATTACCAGGGCCATTTCTGTACGTAGGAGCCCAGAACAGTTCANCCTGTGCCGTACGTAGGAGCCCAGAACAGTTCATTAAGGCTTTCCATACTGATGTTATAGCACAGTGTCTTCTGTCAATCCTCACTTCATCTGGACATGTTCATTCCCCATTCGCATCAGACTGCTTAAGAGAGGAAGACAGCTGGAAGGTCAGTGTAAAAGTTCAAGTCAAGCACTACCTATCTGTTCAGCTGTTTTAAAACATCATATTTTACAGGTTTACCCTTCTCTCCCTTGTGAGAAAATATGTTTGGATATGCATGATATAAAAGGCTCAGAGGTTACTCTGTTGGCTTGACAAAGCTGCGTTACTACCATTACCTTTTGGGTCTTTTTTTCAATTTTCTCTCACTTAGGAAAGCATTTAGTATGTAAATCTTTGGTTTTGTTGTCTAAAATACCTGTCTTTCCAGAAAGGACTAACTCAAAAAGAAATATCTTTGTTTGGGAAGCAGTGGGACTGGTTCTAATACAGAACCAGTAAGTGCCAGAGTCCATCTTGCACTTCTCACATAATTCTCCAAAAATTACTATCTCCAACACACTGAACTTCAGTCTTATCACAAGTTTCTTTAGGTAAGATAAGTGGAACTGCTTAGTTGCATTATTCACTGTAAACTATGTGTAATATTTACTGGTGTTTGGCTCCAGACACGTAACCCAAGGCATTGAGACTTTTAACTTTAGATTTTCTATGGAGAGCCAAAGAGGGCAGCAGAAGTAGTAATAATAAACTTGTGATAACACACACTACAGTATTCTGTAGTTAATTTTACAAGCATCATAGTCTGCAGTCCCAGATACTACTCAATCTCGGCAAGAATAAAAGGTGCACAAATTGAAAAAGATCAGTTACTAGTAGGAGAAGGTAGATTTTCAAAGTCAACTGAACATGGTAGAAAGTCTAAACAAAATTCTACATCAAAGGAAATACAACATGTTCCTGAATTACAGAAAGGATTGATTGACTGAAGGTTTATCCTCTATGCAAAGCATGACATTGTGGCTAGTGTGAAAACATCACACTTTTCAAAATAATTTTTACACACAGGCTTAGCTTGAAACATCTATTCACAGAGTTCGTGTGTGTGATCTCTGCACTGCATCAGCTAATTCACTGCAGAGAATCACAGGTGACAAAAGCTCAGTGGACTCTTGAGCTGAGGATGTGAAATCCTGTTGTCCAGCTTGCCACCTAGTGGCTTCCTACAGATGTAGAAGGTATGGCTTGAGCCCATGAAGATCGTTGGGTGTATTTTCCTGCATGGGAAATGGACTTGAATCATTAGAATGCCTCTACCACATCTGGCAGATAAGAAAGCAGAATTTCACAACATCAACCATTTACAAAAGTGCAGGCAACAGTGTCTGAAAGATATTGCTTCAAAGATTACTTTCTTGAACAGGAACAGCAGCAGAATAATACTACTTCTTGTCTGTGGTCTAAATAACAGGAATGAGCAGATTCACAGATAGCACGCAGTTAACACTGCTTACAGACAGTCTGTTTTTTAAAATACTCAGTTTTCAAGGGCCTTTTGTATTCACCCAAGGGGATGACTTTCAGAAATTAATGTAGGAAGCCCTAATTGTGTAATTCCAAAGACAAAGTAACCAAGCACCAATGCATCACATGCATCCCTTCCTGTGAAGACTTCTGTATGCTTGTCTCCTGTCATTAGTAGAGAAACTATAGTTGCAACTAGTAAAGGCTACTTAGTTAGGTTTGTGGAACAACAGCACAGAACACAGGCATTTTACATGGCTATTTTAAAGTTTTGGACTGTCAAAAATATGTACTAACACAGAAATTTAAAACCAACCACTGCAAACTTGTCAGGTTAGTTCCAAAAATTAGGAAAAGATAAAGAATCAATACCGCAGAATTAGAAATACTATTTAAATGCAGTAGCTTGGTTTGCATACCAATGAAAAAACACATGTAATTTACCAGCCTGCAGCTTACTTTCAGAAGTAACTGTGGGAACCATAGCTAGGAAGATCATAGCTAAGCACCTAA
>WAAG01067999.1:288-54819 GCA_013390105.1 Tichodroma muraria
ATTGGACACAGACACACACCCTTTCTTGGTCCCTTTGGCACACATGTCACCTTGGGACCGAGTCTGATAAAAGTGGTTTGAGGCTGTAAATATGTACCTGGATCTACAATAAGAGGGAAATACATTTGGCAAAGTATCAGCCTTGGATCCAGAAAGATGTAATTTTGTTCCTTTCAGGATCACAGTTTTACCGTTTGACAACAGGCACAGTCAAGTCCTGCTGTAGAGATTAGCAATAGTCTCCATATTCACTCAGTTCTGTACTCAAAAACAGAGGTGAAACGTAGCAGGATATTACACACAAGGAATTATTCATATACCACAATAAAGGTGGTGTGCAAATACCTCCAAGTAAATACCTCCCAAGCAAGGTATGTTTCTTCTGCATGATTATCATAATGACATCCAAAACTCACTGGCCCGGATTTATGTATCAGCTAGACACAATCATAAATACAACATGCCTTTCAAGCACTGTGACATTCCCTTCCTGCAGATGGCTGGAAATGTTCTTAGATACAATATTTGCAATTAGCTTGCTGATGAAATTAGTGCTCTGAAATGGTTAGTTTTATAGATGTCCCTGTTACTCTCTGGATATTACTGCTTTAACCTCTTTGAGACCTTGGCTGAGAGCATTTTCTTAGGATTGCAATATTGGGAATGCAGGTCAGAAAAAAAAATATAGCCCAGCACAAGCAGTGAGAAGACATGGAGTCGTGAGGTGGGTGATTTGTCTGGGGCTCTGATGAACTGCATCCTAATCCCTGCTGTCCCACTGCTGACCCTGAACTGGTCACTTCCCTGTGTTTCTGCTTCAGTAAAATGAGGTAGTACTTATTGCCTTCCAGCCCTCTTCCCATGGCAGAGGGCATGTTGTGGGAGAGCCCAAAGTCACCACTATTCCCAGTGGCCAGTTCTGGTACCTCCTTTTTTAAGCATGAGGAATCACCATTCCTGACATGTGCTGCCCTGCTGCTCTCATTTTATCAGCTAGAGTGTTTGGGGCATGTGATCAGAACATTCAGGAAAAATCCCTCCAACTACTGCTCCTGAATTCCCCAGGAGAATTGTCCAGGTGCACACACTGTTAAGGACACCTGCCTCTCGCCTGCTGACTGGAAGCACATCAGTGATGGGAAGCATCCATCAGTAATACAGGGACTTCACAGGTCATATCAGGGGCCTTGGGGGGATCCCATACGTCCAGGGCACTGTTGCTTCCACCTAGTTTGCCACTGTTCTCTGCTTTGTGCCACTGAGATGTGAGAGAACAAAGTTTATTCCATAGGAAGCAAGCAGGAAATTGAGGTTTTGATGAAGTTCCTACTCTCTTTACACCAAAACCCATCAGCGTGGCTGGTTTTCACCTTTCATGAAGAATAAAGTAATTTGCTCATAACAAACAGCTGCTCATCTGAAAGAGGACTGGCATGAATCATAGCAGAGGCATGAATCAAAGAGGACTACCATGAAAAGCTCATGCTCATTTTTGAACACTGCATTATGCCCTGATTAATTGGCAGTGGTTTATGGCTCTATCAATAGGACTCGCTCCCTGGAAGAATGACACATTTCTGAGAAATCCTCAACAGACCCAAGCATGTATTATTGATGAGCTAGGAGAAAATCAGCTGAGTATTTTAACAAACCCAAGCTTTAAATCGGTTTTGCTGAAAGGCCTGTCAGTCTTTTTGATTATGTTTCCCTCTGAAATAAATTTCCCCTGAGGCAGAATCTTTAGTTATGGCACAAGCCTGCAGCTTAGGAGATCTGTACTCCCTCCTTGCTTCTGTGTCAGACACGTGGTGCCCAGAGCACCACAGACATCGATTTTAACTGTATGCCCAAAGATTGTAACTACTCTTTAGGTAGTCTCACAAAAAAAATGAAAAGCATTCAACTGCTGCCAACTATCTTGGCTGTCCAGTCGTGCTCCCTCATCCCTGCAGTATTTGCAGACCTACTTTGGAGAACTTTTCCATCTTCTCCTGTTTCCTGCAGGGGTATTATCTGTGCCTGGGAGGATTCAATTAATGCCATTGATGTGGAATGTTGTTCCATTCATCACTGGCCACAGCATCTAATGAATAGGATAATCTAATTCTCCCCAAATAAATATGACACCAAATTAAAAGGGTTCATAAACAGCCTCAAAACAAGTGAGTTTGTTTCAATTTATTGCCTTTTAAATTGCACTGGATCCCTCAAGTACCAACCTAGCTATAAACAAACCAGTGACTGAGTTTGAGAGTTTATTATCACTAATGTTTGCCTTTATTTATACTAGATTTGAGTGTTAGTATTAGCTGGAGAACAGAAAAATGGAGGTCATCCAAATGCCACAGTTTTTAGCCACAATTTTCCTAAACTAGTGAGAGAGCTTTAAGGAACAATGTATTCTAGACAATTATTTTTTCTGTGTTTACTGTCACTGAAACATTCAACAAAGTAGTTATGACCTATCATTAGAACCATGCAAAAAGTTCACCAGGAAACCAGAAAAATGTTGCAATGCCTAGTGGCTGGTGTAAAAACACACTCCTCACCCTATCTTCCACCAAAACCCAAAGCCACAGTTCTAAGATTTGTCTGATATAATTTTATTTGGGAGCCAGCTGTTAGAAAATTTATTACATATGTAAAGACAGACATCTTGTCAAGCTCTTCTCTGAAAGTAGTCTGGTTTTCAGTAGCCTGCCTTCTCTGACCCATCTTTCCAGAGTGCCTGGCAGGAAAGGAGACAATCAGTGTGGTTGTGGACTTCTTATAGGATGATTTAGATGAAAGAGAGAGAATCTATAGACTTAGTGTGGGGCTTAAAAAGTATCATATTGGCTCACCAATTTAACTGTAGACAATATCTGGTGCTTCAGAAGAATCCCATCTTGTGCTTCACTGATTGAAAATCCTATTTCTTTAACAGCTTCTATAATAGATTTTATCCATTTTCTATAAGGGATTATAATTGTTTTCCTGTAATTAATCAATTTAGCCTCATTACAGACAGTCCCATAAAGAAAATATTTATCTCCACATGGCTTTTACAGTTAGCACATTACTCAGGGTAACACAGCTGTGGCTTAGAAATCCAGACCTATCATGTCTGCAAAGCAGAAAACTATCTTGTGCGGGGGTTTTCTTCCAGGCCCAGAAGGAGGACAAGAAGTGAGGAACAAGTGAACTTACCACAGAATCACAGAATGGTTTGGAAGGGACCTTTAAAAGCCATCCAGTCCAGCCCCCTTGCAATGAGCAGGGACATCTCCTACCAGATCAGGTTGCTCAGAGCCCCATCCAACCTGAATATTCCCAGGGATGGGACATCCAACACCTCTCTGGGCAACCTGTGCCACTGTTTCAGTTCTGGCAAGGCTACAAATGGACATCAACTGTAGCTTGTACTTTTCCTGTTTCTTGTTTGAACCTTTGGGGATCCGTTTAAACTCAGAAATTAGACCCCCAACACTGGTCTCTTCTGTTAGAGAAGTTTGCTAGTGACATTTAAAGCAATGACTCTCCCCTCCCTTTTGAAAAACATCAGACTTTATTTTGGCTAAAATAACAAGGGACCTTTCAGCTCAGTGGCTAAACTGAGGAACTGAGGGGGAAACTGTGGTTCTCTGGCTTAAACTAAAATAGAAATTTACGAGATATTTCAGAAAGTAAAAACTATATTCTCAGGAAAACTGAATATTAAAATTTTCCCCTCCAAAATGTCATGTTTAAGCTTCAGATTAATGAAGCCTTTTAATAATTGTTTTTCAGCTTGAATCAGTTTAAAAATAAAGTTGCCATTTTAAAATCAATAGATGTAAATGTTGACTTTTATTCCCCCCCCATTTTGCTGCCTGACATCAATTTATAAGTTCAGCTAAATTTCATTTATGTCCACCAAATGCCTTTTTTTTTCTGTGAATATAGTACTGCCAATATTTTGCCCAGTGCTGACTGTGATTCTGTGCTTTCCTAGACCATTGCTACACATGACTCAGTTCCTGTTTGGACTGTAATTCAATTTCAGAGCTCACTGCCATCTATAATTCCAAAGAGCAATTTCAGCTGAAATCCTAAATTGAATTACAGATTCATATTGCATTGCTCACTATTTATTAATAATATTGTGCCTACAGCATATCCTGTTCTTCATTACCACAGAGAGAACAGTACTGGTTCCTCTGTGTGATCCAGAGCTATTTATTTATCCAAATGTTAGGTTGTTTCTCCTGCATGTACAGAACCTACAGACATCTGTGTTTCTTTTGTAATAAGTACTTTTATCTAGCCAGAAATGCAGAAAAGGTTTCTCAGGACTACACTTGGATGTATCATATGACTTCTATATCACAGAAAAAATCACCATAAGTATTTCTGTGCAACTGGAAGAATGCAAACTATTATGGGATAAAGTCCCTGTGAAATTTGAAGTCCCATACAGTGACACTCTTAAGTGTTGGGCACACAATTTTCAGTCAGAAATGCCAACTCCAAGTGTCCAACAAGTCCAAGGCGTGATACCAATGCACCGTGACTTAGATTTATAACAGGAAGGAATGTTGGGGAAACAGAAACACAGCTTGAACAAGAAACACTTCCAAGCAGACAGGAGCCCAGGTCCTCAGGATTGGTCTTCTGTCTTCTTAAAGGACAGTCAGATGCAAACCTCAAATTAGTAATACTTTTCTGCTGCCTAACATAAGGTTTTTAGTGAACAACAAAAACTACTGGCAATTTCTTGGAACCTCAGGGATGAGTTCTTTGGGTTCAAATGTATGACAGCAGAACACTGAACAAAATTACTTACAAGGCCAAAAATATTTGCAGTGAGGGGAGAGATGGGGATCTGGAGTAATATTGTTTGCATGTGGTCTGAGGAGAAGAGCTTGCTGCACTGTGTCAAACAAAATATCTCTTGCTGCTGCAGTGTCCCAGGCATGGGGATGTTCTGCAGTTATTGACCTCAGACACTAAAGAAGTGAAGAGTCTTTGGAGTGAGCTCAGGCATTTGGGTTCAAGGCAGAAGTTGAAGGAAAGCCTGACAGGTCTTTGGCACAGTCACATCTTAGCATCTTACAGTTTGCTTCTATCTTCCCAGCAAAGGAGATTCCACACAATAATCCATGAGAAAGGTGTATATTTTATTATCAGATGGCCACCTTGCCAGAAAAACAGGATGCTTCAAGACAGCCAGGCAATAAGCCACGACGCTAGGAGACTCCATTATCCCATCTGGATGTCTGCGGAAGGCAGTATTTAAACACTGCAGCATTTTACATTAATACATCAACACTAATTTGCCATTAATTTATTAATTTAAGAATAGAAAAACATCAACAGTTTCCATTCAGGAAGACTCCCAGCTGCCCAGCAGTGAGGGTGCTCTGCCCTTGAGCCTCCCTGCAGCCCATCCCAGAACAAATAACGGAGCCATCCACGACGCACAACCCACCTTCCCTTCCCCTGGGCCACACACTGCGCTGTTCTGTGTTTCGGCAAGCCCACCCTCAGCTCTGAAGAGAAGTGCTGTCTGGGCAGCCTCAAAGATGCCCCAGTGTCAGCCCCGGTGCCTCAGGCAAGGCTCTGGCCGGCCCCACCCCAGCCCAGCTCAACAGCCTACAGCAGCCAGGGCTGCCTCTGAGCGCTGATGAGGAAACCACAGGGAAAAAGGAAGAGTGAACAACTTTCTCAGATTATTTCCTGCCCTTGAAACGCTTTCCTTAACATGAGGAGATGGTAAAGAGATCTCCCACTTTGCCTGACTAAGATATCTTCTATTCTCTTCTTCCAGTTCCTGACAATATTCTTTTAACCTCAGTTTGAACACTTAAGCACATTTTTATGCAAAAATTACTCCAAACTGTTGCAAAATAGAAATACAAAAGAAGCCAAATCAATCCAATCTTTTCTTCTCTCCAGAAGTCACAGTGATGACACACCTCTTAAGAAGCAGGGTCCTTGCCTGTGGCTGGCCTCCTGGGTTTCTGGTCACATCAAGCAAGACTAAATGAGGTCAGCTTTCTCTGGAACAGAAACTCTCAGGGGTTAAACACAAAGTATGTACATTAGCATCCTACCTGGAACAGACTTCTGTTAGTTTTCCAGGTCTCAGGAACAGAGCTAACAGTTGGAGACAGCTATTCCTAGGTACACTTGGGTGTGAGCTGAGCAGAGAGCTGAGGTACCCGCACCCCACGAGGCTGAGGGGTAGCACAGCTCCTGCTGTGTGAGCTGCATCTGAGGACACAGGGCAGCCACCCAGGGAAGGCAGCAAGGTGGCATTAGTGCTGTCCCTGGAGACTCCCTGCACATGGGTCTTTCTGCAGCATAGGAGGAAGAAAAAGGCTGGTACATAGGTAGCAGCAGGCCTGCACCAGTCCTGGGCATTTTTTACATTGCCCCTGTTACCTTTTCCTTGCCAAGCTTTTATCTTGATTTTTGTGCAATAAAATCATGTTAATAAAACCGTGAATGAATAGAAAGGCCCTAAGTCAATATTTGCACTTAGAAAAGACTGGTTAGAACAGCTTAGGAATTGATCCTGATTTATTAAAGCACCTGTTCACCCAGGGAACATTTTAGCAGCAATCAATATGTAATTAAATCTTCATTGATGTTTTACAATTGTTTTGTTTCCCAGCAATTACAGTGATAGAATCAGCTTCCCCTTGTTGTTCCTCCTTTCCATCTTTACTACTGATCTCCTGTGAGCGTTCTGGCAACTCACTTTACATCTCCCAAGCTGTTATTAATAAATTGGGATTGCAATCACAGTGAAACAGCTCTAATCCGGACCCCCTGTGCTAAACACAGGCCAACAAGAAAAGCCAACCTCTGACCTGAGTAACCTGATAACAATAACAACAACGGGAACTCTGGGGCGATATAAACACAAATATTTTAGTGAAATCATCACACAGCTCTGAACTAAAATATGCTTGAAGAGCTGAGCTTTCATCAGGCTTTTCTAGTCAGACTTTAGGTCCCTCAAAGCTGGGATTGCTTTTCTCGTGCTGCCTGTCCAGCTCCAGGAAACAGAGGTGCTGTGGGTGCAGCACTGTAAATCACTCCCGTTCCCTGCTCGGGCAGACACAAATTCCCATTGGGCCTTTCCAAAATAATACTCCAAACACATCAGAACGGGTCATACTTTCAGTAAAACCTCCTCACACGACTCTGGCTGGAGGAGTGCCTTGCTGCAGAGCTCGTAGCCATGCCGAGGGCAGCGGGCTGAGAGCCCCCGAGCTGGCTCCCCAAGGGGACAGGGAACGCACCCCTCCGTGTCAGGCTTCGCGGCGGCTGGGAGGGAGAGCGAAGGGGGGAAAATCCCACCACACTGCTCCCGTTCCTCTTGGCTCCCGAGAGGCCGTGCCCGGTGTCCCGGTGTCCCGGTGTCGCGCAGGCGGGCCCCAGCAGAGGGGGGTGTAAGCTCGGCTTTGGCCGCAGCCCGCGCACGGCACGCGCCGGCCCGAACCGACTCAGAAGAGCCAAACCAAGACGAAACGGGCGAGCCTGATCATCGGTGTCGACTAGAACAAGCTAGACTCGGAAAACCAAGCGGGGCGCTTTGACCAGCAGAAGGGACATGCGAGTCCCTGTCCTTTGGCGCCCGCAGGCGGCCCGTGTCCCTCCAAAACTGAGAGAACAAGCTCCCACCTCGATGCTCAGCCTAGAGACCAGGCGAGAGACTGGGATATCACTGAAAAGACAAGCTCTTAAAGGGGCAGAGACTGAAACCTCTTCGTGTTCACTTGAGGCGTGTTGACATCCTGACCCTAGGACCCTTGTCTGTGTCCCGGACTCACCAAGACCTTTTGAACTTGCCACTCTCATGGCACTGATTCCTGTTAATCTCAGCAGTGCAAGGAGGGGAGCACCCCTCAGACAAAAAGTTCACCCACTTGATCAGAAAAGCTCCTTTACTGAACTGCTTTTTGTAACTACACATTTAAAGGATTGCTTTAAGGATTGGAGAACCAGTGGTCAAGGCAGACCTGACCTTCTCAAACTTCTCAGACTGTTCTCTCTGTATCGCTGTCCGCATTTAGGGCTTCACTCAGCACCCTGATGGTGCAGTCGTGGGGGTTAGAGGCAATTTTGGAGGGTTTCCACTGACTGCTGAGAAGTTACTAGAAGCGACACTAGAAGCAGAAACAGGTCTGCTCCCATGGACAGGGAGCAGTGTATATCGTGTGTTCACCAAAACAAAATCATCCATGTCAGTTTTGATTCCCCCATGGTCTGATATTGATATGGGTTCCTGAACTTGCTGGTCTTCCCCAAGAAACAAGTAAGAAGGAAATTAGGCACACAGCCTTCAACTTTCACATGCTTGCAGCCAGCTTGGCTCTGCCATTCACTGCTCCTTGGGGAGCTCCCTGTGAAGTTATGCAGATAAGGCTGCTAAACTACTGCCTCTGGCACTAAATTCTCAGTTCTGACCCATGCCCTAAAGCCTCATTAATATCTGTGACTCTTTCCAGACCCGTCCTGCAAGCATCAAAGGTCCCTGGCTCTACCAGCTGGTCCTGGTGAAATTAGCATGGCTTCAGGGCAGCCCAAGCTTTGTAGGGTTGTTCAGACTTGTGAAACAGCTATAGAGGGTTTAAAAGAACCTTTAATTCCGTGTCAAAGTGCCATCCTTCACAATGGGTTAAAATAGAAGGAAAACTTCAAAGAACAAAATGGAAACAAGAGATTAACATTCCCCCTTGTGTTTGAAAAACTATTTGGGAAGTGGATAGCATTCAATGCATAATAAGCACCCACATCCTTCAGAGAGCTTTGGATATCTCAACCATTAATTTGATCTTCTTTCCCCCCCCTTTGATCAATGGAAAGATTTTCTACAAGTACATTTTCAGACCCTTGTCCACTGTTAATCTTCTTTCTGTATCCTTTCCAACATCTTCCTCATAGAGCCTGTCAGTCACTGCCACAGAGATTCATCAAGGCTGTCTTGTAATCCCCGCTGGTATCCTCCTGACAGGAGAAAATATTACAAAATAGGTGAGTACGGAAGTTCCTCTGCACGCTCCAAGTGCTGAGGTTGTCAGTCTGTGGAATATGCCTACACAGGAAAAGGACTTCAGAAAGAGCAAGCCAGACTTCAGCAGAGTTGCTGCCAGCTGACACACCATCAAAAGCAAATGGAGAAATGAGGCTTGTAGCTACCACCTGAAATAACATTCATCAAGTCCAGTTTTTTCCTTTGGAATGCAGGTGAGCAATTGATCAAGGTTCCATCCCACAGAACAGCACAAAGTCAGCACAAATGACAGCAAGCCAACCTGTTGTGTTCAGATTTTTTTGTCCCTGGGTATTTACGTAGCACCTCTTCCCTACAGGAAGGGAAGAGGCACTATAGTTAGCCCTGATACATGATATTTTTAAAAAAGCCACAAATGTGGTAATTTTGGTCTAGAAGTACTACACAAAATATTCACTAGGTAAAAAAAAAATTTGTCCCTTTGAATGTTTTGTGGTGACAGGTGTAAAACTAGCTCCAGTTCTCAGACAGAATGAATATTCCGTACAGATCCTTGAAGTCTGATCATTAATCAGCATGACAGACACTGGCAGTATCAATTATAAGAAAGGCCCTTCATTACAGAACCAGACTTCCCATAGGGACTGCTAAGGACAGGGCTTCTGTGCCATTTGCACAGGGCCAAAGGAATGTCCCAAAGTCCTTAGGACAAATGGCAAAAACCAGCATTTCAGCACTAACAGGGGAGGCACATTCACTCAGAACTGAGACTCAAATGCTACAATAAGCCTTGACAAGGTTTAGTTTCTGAACCTATCTCATCACAGTGTAGACAAGGCTTTCACCTGGGATAAGGCAGCAAAAACCCTCAAACAACAGAAGGAGAAGGAGAAAAGGAGAAGGAGAAGGAGAAGGAGAAGGAGAAGGAGAAGGAGAAGGAGAAGGAGAAGGAGAAGGAGAAGGAGAAGGAGAAGGAGAAGGAACAAAATACCCCAGCACTATTTTGACGTATATGGGTGGCACTGGATTAAGGTAGTTAAGGATGGCAGAGAGAGAGGAGAAAGTGGCACAGCAGTGTGCGATAGGTATAACAGGAATGATTCATTTAAATTAGATTCATCTAGGATGCCATGCAGTGCATGGATACAGAGACTGGTCCACAAAAATCCTAGTGCAGTGTCTCCTTGGGTTTGCTTTGTCCAAGTCACAGAGAGCATATGGTCTGACTCTCCTTTCAGACATACGTGTCTCTCAAGAACATGACTGTTAACAGGCCTAGTGAAGGAGAGCCATGATCATAGCAGAAATGACATTGCTACTGCAAACAACCATGGAAGCATCCCACAGTGCTGGAAAGATTAGGAATACATGCAATGGCTGAGAACCATCATATCAAGATTCTGCTTACCAAAATCATACTGGAGAGAGATTTTCCTGCAATACGCTTGAATTCAGGCTTTATAAGATTTAGGTCAACTTCACTTCGAGAAACAAGCACCCTTATCAGAGTCCCATCATCAGTGCCAGCCCCCTGGAATAACAGATACATCAATCTGTGATGTTACTGGGTGTTCAAGGGATAAGTTGCGCAAACTAGTCCAGGGCAGGAGGAATCAGCTTTCAAACACCACTTGGCACTTGTTCTGTGGAACACCTGCATCTCTCTGGAGGGCCCACCCTCACACCCCTGCCAGGGGCCACTGCCAACACCACAAGCCCACCATGGAGGTGTGCACAAGTTTTGCACATGTCAAATACAAAAGCAGACATGCTACAGAGGTGGGAGTTGGCACTGAATACAGACTGTCCTTCTACAGCATCACCCATGCAGTGTTTGGCTTCAACCAATATTGTTTAATCACTCACAGGAAAATTAAGATCACATTGATAACAAAACAAAACATTTGGAGAGCTGACATCTGGTACATACCAGTTAAGTATTACAGGGGCACAATCTGCAAATACCTTATGTGTCTCCATTTGAAACTCTCATTTTATACTGCCATTAAGAGAACTGCTTCCTAAAAAGAAAATACTGTGTTCCAGTCTATTAACATGTGAGGCAACCATAACATCACCATAAACAACCTCTTCCAGAAGTCTTGTCTGTGTTCCAGTAGGTGAGGCTGGGCTCCTTGCAGACTCTTAAGCCAGAAAATCCAGACTCCCTTGTTATCTGGAGCTTAAAGGGTACTTTTCTGCTCATGGTGTTTGAAAGGATTCTGTTATTACTTGCAATAATTGCACTAAACCTGCTGAATTTCACCAAAACCTTGTCTCCTCTAGTTTGAATTGGTGGAAGCCAGGTTACAAATTAAGTCAGTATGAAAACCAGCATGATGCAATGAAGAGTCTTACCTTTAAAGCATTGTACAGCCTCTCTGCAAAGTAGCAATGGATGTTCCTGGTGCATTTCACTAGGCATACAAAAAAGCTCAATGAGAATCAAGGGTAATTTCAGCCCAGGGCAGGAGGTGACTGAGATCCTACATACTTCCCATTAATTCAGTGTGCTCCTGGAATCTGAGTTTATCTTACCTCTTATTGCCTACTATATACCTTTATAAAGTAGATCCATCTAATATAAGTCAACTGCTGCAGAAGAAAAAGCAGCACACTCTGCTTTTTCAAAGGGAAAGGTCACCACTTACCAATAGCCAGCATGGCATCCTCAACTGAACCACGAGTTTCACTCTTGATAGAGTCTTCTATGCTCTTACCAGCCAGTTTCTGGTATTCTTCAAACACTGTTTGAAACACAAAGAACTTTAATTTTTTACCAAGTAATCTCCGAGGCATTTTGTGCCCAATATTTACAGCCATTACTTGTGTGGCAATATGATCACACAGATCCTGCAAAAGCAATGGCCACATTTGCACCAGCTTCAGGAGGCTTAGTCAACATCAGAAATCAGCTATAAAGATGGATGTTAACATTTACAAAAAGCCAAACCATTCATGGTTCTTAATTCCCTGACTTCATTTGAAAATGCAATTTCCATCACCTCAAGTTTATATGGAAATCTTACCCTTCATTGCTGGCTTTAACCATAGAAATAAAGCAGACAACAAAGTTAGGCACACCTTTGGTCTTGTTGTTGATCTCATTAGCTTCAGGAGCCAAAATAAAATCAGCTTAAATCTAGGACTATGCAGCTCACAGCCCATGGACTTTAAAATGATGACACCACCATTTTGGGAAACTTATTATTTCAACTACAATTTAAAATAAAAACAACTGAGAAAATATGAGCAGAACGCAGGTGCAGATTCCAAGATATCTGAGTTCCCACAGTGACAAAAGCTCAGCACCAGGGTCATTGCTTGCCTCATACACTTTGGATACTCCAAGGCTCACACACAGATATTTGTTTTTATTCAGAGCTTTCTAGGACTAATAAAGAAAGAAAATTGCTGTGTAATGCAATAGACATCTTAAGAAACTTTGCTCAGCATCCAAGATCATCAACACTCAAGACGCTTTGGGGAAATGGAATACAGAATAGACAGAGGGATACAAACTTCTCAACTCAAACCTAATCTTTCTATTAAAAAGAAATTTAAAAAGCTGCAATAATTACACTCAGATTTTAAAGACAGATAGCTACAGGCGGCCGTAGCACAGAAGAAAATTCTTGGTGCCACAGTAGGTTCCAAAGACTGGCTGCGTTATCACAACAAGATGAAACTCAATTCTTAAAGACAGATACAGACAAATACTATAGGGACCACCAATTTTTGTCTTGTTTATTTTTAAAGTGACCTTGGGAGATTGAATTTGAAACACAAGGGGGAGCTGGCTTCCAGGCCAGAAACAGCCTGAGAAGGCTTCAGCTTGGAAAAAGCTCATGCATACCTAATTTATCTCCAGCTAAATTTATCAGTTTAGGTCCATCTGATTCACACAGTATATGCTTAGATTCAGCCAACATAACAAAATCTGTTATGCCTCAAAGGCCTTGAGATTACAAGGTTTGGTCTCTGCTGCACGGACAGTGGGGAGCCGAGGTCTCAGCTGGAGCAGGGCTTGTCTTCCCTCCCAGCAGCCTCTGATGCCCTCAAAAGGACCTGGGGCAGAAATGCAGGCTGCACCTGTGGCTCTCCAGCACTGAATAACCAGCTATTTTTTCAGTGATTTTTTTTTCCCAGAGGAACCCACATCCAAGGGGATGTGTCTGTTCACCACATGCTCCTACTTAATTAGGATGGTACTCACTCACACACTTCTTGGATTTATAAAAACAACTATCTGGTTATCACCACTGTATAGGGACTCCTAGATAAGCCACTTGATTTTCAACAGAAGTAAATCTTCATGATCTTTCACAAAACCTGCTGGCAACTTTTGGTTACTGGGTAATCAAAAAGGAATTAGAAATTAGAAAACAGGCTCAGGTTATTTCTGACCACTCATGTCTCTCATCTACAGCCACGTCTCTTCTTTTTGGCTAGGGTGATTTCTGATTTTGGAGGCTTGGGAGCATAGTGATGGTAGTGTGTGCTCTGCTCCATACCTTTCATTAAGTGGGTGGCACTCCTTTTGCACAAGATGGTGATGAACTGTATCTCATCAGTGCCCCGTATCTTCTCTCCAGCAGCATAGAGAGTCTGTAATTTCACACAGTTATTAGCGAGCTGTTCTGTGTGTGCAGCTGGTAAAGGAGCAGAGTTTAGCTGAAGGCATGGTGGGGTAAAGGGATTTGGAGTAACTAAAACCACCGTGTGAACCAGAGTCTCCTAGAATGACTGGTTATGAACACCTTTCTGTCTTCTAGACAAACTGGAACATACACTGTTTCCATCCTTTCAACCCCTCCAGCAGCTGGAACAGCCAACAATACACTTGAGATTTCCTCTCTTTTCTCTCCTCTTCCACTCCACTATACCCATATACTTTCACATATCAAAAGCAGCTGAGGCCTTATCAGTCCTCTTGGGAATGGCAGAGCTCGGCAGAGCTCAGCAGAGCAGGCAAAATTGAAAAACCCCGAGTCACGTAAAGATAACCCCACCCCAAATTATTGTGTCTCCAACCCTCTGCTGACACTGAAGCACTCTGAAGTTCAGGAAGGTGAGAATGCAGGCATATCAGTGATCACAGGTATTTGAGAGTACCTCTGCATCCTGAAGAGCCAGGGCTGTGTCCACATAGAGGGTGGCATTGTCCCTCTCACCCTGCGAGCAGAAAAAGAAAGGTAACAATTTTGTCTCATGAAGATTCTTCCATAAATAAGGATCAGAGCATTCATTCTGAGCAAAGGTCAATTATCCTCTCAGTTATCTATATCTGCAGAGTACTCAAGCAGTAACATTTTAGACAGCACAAGCCTTCACTGGAAGGTGCCTGAAATCAGTCATATGAAGCAGAGGAAAAAATTGCTCAGTTCTTCTGCTACCAGGCAGAAAAATTAAAAAAAATGTGCTAGGGTAAATGCATTCAGTATTGAGGGCACAGACCCTGGAAAAGTGGTGAATCCTAGTGGAGTGGCACTGTTTTTTAAGACCCTTGTAGAGTACCATGGCTTTACACTTCTATGAAAGTGTAAAGATGCCTCTCTGCAGCAGAGCTGGCTGTAAGTTCCCAGCTCTCTTACTGCTGCTAAGGGAAGGAGATTTCCCTGCTTCAGTCACATCAAAGCTGAAACAGATCCAGTTCAAGTTACATGCTTGTCTCTGCAGTTTATCTGGTGATCATGACTGTACTGGCTCTCCTATTGCATATCTTCTCCAAAGAAGAAGAGAAAAATATGAAGACTTTTATACCCTCATTTCTCTTCTCTAGCATTACCTGAAGAAGGCAAACCAGAATCTGTTCTAAGTAGCCACTTGTTTCCGATTTTATGTCTTGTTCCAGATCAGAACCGTATTCTAACCAAGGGAAAGAGAAGGACAAGGGAAGGATTTGTTATTTATTTAGATGACACAGTCAAGATATTACCAGTAACCCAAGCACACACAATAGTCTGACACTGGGCAAGAGAGTCATTAAGGAAAAAAACAGGGCTGAGAGCAGCTCACACTCTCTGTGATACCCAGGTCAGCATTTGTACCCATCTGAGTCACTAGCTCCCCTGATGTCCAAGAAATAAACCCAGAGCTAATTTTAGAGGTATAACTGAAGGGATGAACAAGATAAAATGTTTACAAATACATATTTGATAAATTCCCATCTATTTAATGAGGAGAAAAGCCAAGTGCACAGCTATAGTTTTGTTTATGTTCTGACAATACTCTGTAGCCAAACTGAACCAAGTTTGTGACTTCCTGACCCTTTGCTGCAGCTGAATGAAGACCTAGAAAGGGATTTTCAGATTCTCTCAATGTAGCCATGTTCTGTTTGCCAGCTGAAAGCAGAGTTACATTGCCTTTAGAGTTAAATGCTTATAGAAAAGCTATTTTCTTGCTGACAGTGCTAGCTGGTGACTGTTCCTATTGTGCTCTGGCCACAGAAATCTGAGCCCCAGGCACTTACCTTCTTTGTATGCCTTGATTATCTCCTTGATCTGCGCTTTTGTCCGAGATGCCAGGATCTCTATGATAACACTTTCCCTCGTTCCCACACCCTATAATAGAAAACACAGTGGAGAAATAAAGGTGGAGAAAGGCATCTAGTCATGGAGGGTGATTTACTGGTAGAGAAGTATGGTGAAGGGAGGAGTTGGATAGCAGCAGTGTCAGGCTGTGTGCTGAGCTGTAAGAAACTGTCGTGATGAATGCTGGAGACACAAAACACATTTACCGAGGTGCCTAATTTGTAAAGGATGATTTTATGTAACCCTACATTTCTGCAAGGCTTTTCTGGAGTCAGATCTTTGACTAAAGAAAGCATCAGAGGAATGCAGGGAGACCAGTGCTTGGTTAGTCTGTCCATCTTTGTACCATTTTAACAGACCACTCTGCATCTGAAACTTGTAAAATTACATTATCAATAGGTAGGATACCAGCCAACCCCAGCCTGGCCCTTGCACCACCACTCCTTGATTCCTTAAAGGTTTCATGGCTCAGCTGGGGCATCAGGGCAGCAGGTTCGGGTGTGAATTTAGTTTTGTTGTTGTCTTCTCAGGCTCTCTGAGTCATGTATATACAGAAACTCTTACAGCCATAAACTTTTAAGCAGCATTTTCCCCCAGAATATTGATAGTACAATTAATTATTTCTCAAAGGCTACTGCTAATAACAAACTTAACCATGTAACAGTCCAGTTATTAACACTTGCACAATTTCAGGAAATTAGCACGGTATTTGTGCTACTATTTATATATCAGCATGCAATTTGCTTACCTTCATGGCATCATACAGCTCCTTGGCATCATACTTGAAAGGGGAGTACATGAGAGCTACAATGAGCCTCTCAAAGTTGCCACTCAATTCAGACTTCAGGGTTTCAATCAGATCCTGTTAAATATGCATCATCACATGGTTACATAAACAGCCTCACAAGATCCATGCTGCTTCCATCCCCATGTGTCCAAGTAATGAAACTGAATGACAGCATTGTTGATAGCTCATTAAAAAAGGTCCTGGGACTAAAAAAGGCACCCAGCTCCAAAATGGGATTTGTCTAGGTGCTTACACATTCCCTGTTTTCTTGATATTTGAGCTTTCTCAATAATTAATCCTGCAGCAAGTCTTCCTCCACCCTGCTTAACTCAGTGAGCAGAACCAGGTAGCTGAAGGCCTTGCACTGAGCAAGGGTATATCTTCAGAGACAGCTGATTCCCAAAGCTTGCATATAAACTTGCACCCAGGACATTTGCAGAACCAGGAATGAAGTCTGCCTGAAGACACACTTCCAACTTCCCTTTCACTATAATGCAGGTTTTCCTAGAGTATGACTCTCTGTTTTAGTGGGATGCAAGTGCTCTGTTTACTCATTGTTCCATACCTGCCACCCCCATATTTGCTTCCCTTTCTTAGGCTTTTGCATGGCAGTCCCCTTTCCAGCAAAGGTCACTAGAGACTCCATAGCAGGGCTGAGGGTACAGCCCACTTGAGAAAAAATTTTCCCAACAAAACCAAGATTTTATCAAAGAAAAAAAGAGAGACAAAGGAAAGCATAGTTGTCGATAACCATGGAATTTCCAAACAAGTGTAATTAAATAAATCTTTAAATTGAACTTTTTTTTTTAAAAAAAGGCCTGAAACAAACCAATATTTAACTCAACATGTCACTTAGATGGGTATCAATTTTTGTTACAGCTTCAAACCAGTAAGAAGCTTCACTTCAAGTTAAAACTGATTTTTAAAAAGTATTTCTGGTCAAAATGCATTTTAAAAATTAAATCTTTAGGGGAAAAACATCTTTTTCTGGTCAAAAATTAATTTTACACATTCATCGCAGGCCTTATAAATAGATATTAGTCCACTGATTTGCAGAAGACCTGCATATAGTTTGCATCATGCATTCAGGATGAACTGTACACCCATTTACTACACCCTGCATGCATTAAACCAGTGATCGACTATGGCTTTGTTTTGGAAGAACCTTTCCAAACTGTGCTTTGAAGGATTTGGCAATCTCTTGACGCTGCAGATTGCTCCTCTTGGTTAGGACATCAATTATAGCTTGTTCATCAGTCCCTGTGGAAAGCAACAATAAATCATGAATACAGTGCACAGATTAAGCTGAGACTGGTCCAAAATCCCAGTCTGAATATTCAGACAACCTAGTATGGTTCATTGCCTTTGTGTAGAATTTTAAGTACATACTGAGGAAACTTTAATATTAGCTTTTCACAGTAAAAAGAAGTGATATTTCTGGATGCAAATTTCCTAAGGAATGGATTTCAACTTAGCAATTATAAGAAGAACATAGAATTTACATATGTGGTTGGAGTCAACTCACCAAGCCCCTTCATGGCCTTGTACAGAGTCTGAGCATCAGGTGCAGCATTAAAATTTAAAGCACCTGCCACGGACCTGCCCTCTGCTTCACTCTGAAAGAAGAAATATACAGGACTTTCCACCAATGCTTTTCATCAGCTGAAGAAAAAGTATTTGAAAAGTACATTCATGCTATTATTGCCTACACGTGGTGAAGTCACAGAAAACAGGAGAGACTGGCCTGAAGTTTCTCAGCAGAGCAAAAAGAGAACACAAGTTTCCTGTTCCCACCTGCCTGTACCAGCCTTTGCTGCTGGCAGAAACATGAAGTGCAAAGCATGGCTGACATCGCTGCAAGCGTTGTGAGGTGCAGGCAGTCTGGCAGAAAAAGCACACACTGCAATAGACTGGCTTTCCTGTTCACCCCTTAATTACAGCCCTTCATAGCATGGATGCTATTGTATTATACTGCATTTCTCAGTGGGTTGGTGCAGGGTACATTTTAGATAGCTTTTTGAATTCCTGAAATAGTCTTGTTCTCACAGACCACTTTTTTCAGCAGCTGCTGCTGCACTTCTGCACAGCTGGTTTCAAGAATTGGAGCATCTCCACTGGAAGGATTTGGGCCAAAAGACTACTTTGAAGGAAGAGATCCATCTGGAGGAGTGCAGGTTTGATATTCTTCCCTGTACCAAGAATCAGATAAAACTACACAAGAATTCTCCTATTAATCCCCTGAAGTGCTGACAGGAACAGTCCCAGGGCATAAAAGACACCCTGAGACTTATTTTAGTCACCACAAGATAGTAGGGCCATCAACCAGAACCCAGGAAAAATTTAACAAAGCTGGTAGTCAAGGAACTGGCTTGTATATATTGTCACATCTATCACAAGCTGGTCCTATCAATACGGGAACTATATGAGTGGGTAGGCATGAAGAGTCATCATCACTTTATTACAATAATAGACACAATATTCTGCTTACTGGAAGCAAGGATATTTAAGTTGGAACCTACTACATTCTCATACATTTACCCTTAGAGGCAGGGTTAATATTAAACTAATGGTATCAGTATGACCTGATAAATATTTTAATGGGGTTGGCTTCACAGTGAGATAAAAACCAGAGATGACAGATCAGAAGAAAGCATTATGGTTGTCCCACCTGACTTGCATAACATGGACCACCAAGTGCTGCCCATCAGCCTCCTGCTATGATGCAAATCCCTTCTGCTCTTACTTCCCACGAGAAAGAGAACCAGTGGATACAGCTGGCACGTCTGCATGCCGGTCCCTTTGCCAGCCGCGCTCCGGGAGCAGTGACAAGCAGCCAGGAGCCAGTGAGGAGTATTGAGAGAGGCAGCACGTTCAGCAACCAGCAAGACTTGGAAAAGTTCGCTTTACGGCCAGCACAGAGACACTCCTGCACCACCACACCTCGCTCCCAGCAGAAAGAGCAGCTGTGAAGCAAATGGTGTCAACAGGAAACTTCCCAAGAGATGCAGCTGTGAATCCAAATGGTCACTGAGCAGCAGGTTTATGGCTGAGGTGAAGCTGTCACTGCAGACAAAAGCAGTGACAGAGCAGGTGGCATTGCCACTTCTAACAGTTTGTCATTGGCCTAGAAGAATTTGGCTGAGCTAGTGGGACCATTTCAAGTGCTCCTTTTCTAGCCCTCTGCCAAGATGGCCAGCACCACCACAGCTTCCCTGGGAATCAGGTTAGACTCATCCTAGTTAGCTCTGAAAAGAATGGTCAATCCTCTCCAGCTGCATGCAAGGGCTCTGTGAAGAAACCCCCAAACATTCTGGACCCATGCCTGGTGACTCAGTGAAAGAGGGAGTACAAAGCTGAGCTTTCAGTTGGAGGAAGTGGAAACAAATTAAACAATGATCTTTTTTGGTACTAATTCCGATAAACAGTTACGGCCCTTCCTGGCTCAAGCAGCACATTTGTGACTCACTCATGCACCTCATTCTTTGTGCACACAGCTCTTGCAGCACAAGTACAATTGCACCAGCTTTTGAGAGAATCCCTTTGGTCTTGTTTCCCAGCTGAATTGATCCTACAACTACCTTACCGAAACTACTCAAGGCGTCTGTGCTCACATAAATATAAATAATTGTCATGAAAGCAGCAGAAGCAGTGTACCTTACAGCTGGTGCTGTGAAAAGCTTTACCTATAAATGAAGGGAAGAAGGAATAGAAATTTTTACTACCAAAATATCTTCAAACCTAAAAAATAGGCTTTTTTTTAAAAAAAAAGCTGGAATCTGGGGACTGGTTGAGTTGCTGTTTGGGTTTTTTTTAGTCAATATTTTCTGATAAATTTCACATTTTTTTCATTTCTTTTGCTTTTGAACTGTATTTTTTATGAATGGTTTAGAAAACCAAAATTTTTACCCATTGTTCTTTGGACCTCTCATTTTCTTCTCATGCCTCCGACCCCTACAACACCAACCGGTACGAGATCACTGGAGTTTAAGAGCTTTTCTCCTTTTCTCATTCTAAGTTTAAAAATTATTTCCAGTTAGGGGGTAGCAGGGAATAGATCATCCAAAAGGAAAAAAATTAAGTGAGAGCTACTCCAAGCTCAGGAAAAACATCTATTTTATTATACCAAACTTCCAAAGGAAATAGGGAGGCAGAGAAAACTCAGAAGGAAGATTATAATTTTAATCTTCCTGGAGAAAAAAAATATATTTTGAGACCTAGGAGAAAACCTGGCCTCCCACAGAGGCTGATGGGGCAGCTGCCACGGCTGGCGTATCACCAGAGCTACCTGCTGCCTGGTCTGAGCCAGACCCCAGGTGCTGCCTCAGCACACCCCATGAGCTTCTCCCCACACTGCCACATTCCTCTCAAAGCCTCGAGCATTTACAAGAGAACATACACAGCATTTCTGGCTCCTGGCAAAGAGACAGGCTGTTCAAGATATGTTATTGTTGCAATATTAAAACCCCACCAAAGACAGACATTGTGGCTTGACCATATCTTTCTCTGTGACCACAGCCTGCCAGCCCAACAGGGGGCCAAAAATGGGGACAGGCCAGTGCCCTGAACTCACTGCCACAGGACAAGGGAGCAGACAAGGAGCCCACAGGTTGCAGACTTCAGCTGTGTAACTTTGCTGCTGCATGGTAGCATCTGCCCATGAACACAGGGATATAAACACTCCCTGCACTTCTCTCAGCTGAGGATCCAGAGAGGACCTGTTCATCTTCCTACAGCCAGCAATCATATCAACACCTTCCTTCATCAATGTTTTTGAAGCGCTGAATGCTATTTTACAGCTAGAAAAACAGTAAAAAAGTCTTGCTGACTTCTAAAGGAAACTGTTCATTCCCGCACAGTGCCTGATACAAGTTACCTTATTATAGTGCCAAAACCCCTCAGAGTGTCAGTATATCCTCTACTTACCCAGGCCTTCCACCATGCCATTGCGGTCTCAGTAGGGATACCTGGCTCTGTTGGTGAAGAAAACCACGCATATCACACCTCACAGTTTGGGAATCCGAGATTTGAAGGGAGGCATAGGGAGAAGAGGAAGAAACAAAAGTTCTTTTCAATAAACTTACCACAAGAAAAATGGAATAACTGTACTCCTCTGGAGGCTTGTTCCCTCTGGAAGCCGCAGAATGTAACTGGCCTCTCAGGCACACGCAGGTATAAAGCATCCTTATCTACAGATTCCACAGGGCAACTCCCTCAGACATGGCTCAACCTGTTTTTCACATGTCATCTCACTGGGAGAGATCAAGTTGCTTAATAAACGAGGCTTCCCTTGTGAGGAGACCTAAATTCAACCTTGTTGACTCATTGTAATTTTTCCACTGCTTCTCCCAATACACGCCCTTCCCTGCTAACATTTTGGCCTCTGGCACAGATACAACATGCAAATTACAACTAGGTAATTTCTCAGCATAAAAGAGACTAGATGAATTCAGCTACAACTGAATAAGCCACACACTATTACCAACTCTTTCTATCTCTACTAATCTGGAACACTGCCAAACAGGACTCTAGAAACATAATATACCTTCCTCTAGCTCCCTTCAAAAACTTACTAAAAAAACTTCAAAGCCAAACCACCAAAAAATTCGAAACTAAACAAACCACATTCCCAGCCCAACTCCACATCATCCATGTCCTACACCTTGCAGTGTAGCTCCATGAAGCATCAGATTGTACAGAGACTTAGGAGGTCCCCCCATCCCACACCTAGACTTCAACAGCATGAGTCACAAATGATCTCTAGAGTAACGTAGGACCAACACATCGAAGGCTAACAGGTTTGAGTAATGACAACCCCAGCTAAGTGTCATAGGGCTTGCAGTAGCTGCTGTGACATGTTAAGGTTTAGGAGCCGAGTGCAAAACTTCTTTTTTTTTTTTTTTCAAAAGAAAAAACAGAGTTGAACAGCTTCTCATACTTTAGTTTGGTGAAATGTTTCTGTGAAATCATCTGAAATACCTTACGGTTGTAGCAATACTTTCCTGTCTAGACTTTTGTGAGAATCTATCCATGCCAGCTTTTATTTATTTATTTGCAATGGAAAGCTGCCCTGATGGAAACACTCTCACCAGCTATATCTTACCACTTGCTGTATAGGAGCTTTGTGCCCTCCACATTTACAGGCCCACGTGGGATGCTGGGTAAACACCAAACTATGGGCTTCTCTTATTTCCTTCCCACACACTGCTATTTCACTTAACTCAGCAAGGCCCTTGACGGCCTGGGAAATTGCCCTAGCTATTCCCAAGAGAATGAGCTGGACCAGCTGCCCCTGCCTCCAACACATCCATCATATGGCAAGGGCAAGTTGGGAAGGAGGAGATGGCATTGCCCTTGGTATGACAAACATGCTGCTGGGTCTGCTCTGACACCCAGTCACATGTGAGAGGACCAACAGCAAGGAGAGATCACGAGTGGTCCTTCAGTCCTCCTCCTCCAGGGGTGGCAATGGCAAGGTGCCTCTGCAAGCAGGGTGCATCTGCTTTTGCTGGATCCCAGTATTTGCTGCCTACATATACATTTCCCTCTATTGGGATATAATTGGTCAGCTTGCCATTGAGATAAGATTTCTTGAGGACTCCAAGGACAAAGAAGCCCTTCTAAGCAGAAAATCACAGAGTTACAGCAAACAGCCATAGGTCACAGAGGGCAGCAGAGACCAAACCAGACAGCAAATGGGAAAAAGTTCGAGGGGTCATTCTCGCCATCATAAACTAAAAAGGCTGTGAAGGGACAAACCAGGGGACTTTAATGCATAGAAACACTGGCCAGGTTTTAATCAATATGGCTAGGAAAGGTCTGGAGAACCCGAAACATGCTGCAAGACTCAGAGAAAAGCTGCACAGACTTAATATAGACCAGAGCAGTCGACACTCACAGGCTAGTGGAGCAGAAGGCAGTCCAGTACCCCTTTTGCTTGTGCAAATATAGTTACTCTGAGCAGCTGTAAACATGACCAGATTTGTCTTCATTGCAGTTCTTGACCCTCCCTTAGCACTTGTGCTGTGTGAGTGAGCTTATCTAGGGCTCATGGACTTTACTGCTGTGTACCAGAGACACACACAGCTGTTCCAGCACCAGTAAGCAATGCAAGGCACAACCTCACACACACCTCAGTGATTACCCTCAGGAACATGCAGCTCTTTAGGAAAGGGGCAGAAGATGATGCATGAACTATACCAACCTCAACTTCCTCACCTTGGCTCTGTCCCCCAGCCCAGGGGCCATACCTGCATTTCAGGTAGTACTCTGTTTTGGAAAGTGAACGTCAAATGCACAAACCAGACTGTCTAGAAACTCTGCTCAACATAATATTAGGGTGGTTAGAATTTGTCTCAGGCAGTGATTGTGTGTGCTTGTGTACTGCAGTGTACTGTGGTACCCCACAAAATACAGCCATTTCTCATCAATCTGCAGGAGGAACACTTGGGCAGTGGGTCAGTCATGCCATGGGTGCGGACACCCACAGCGTGTCTGTGCAGTGACTCTTTCTCAGGACTCATCCACCGGCCTCCTCCAGGCTTTCAGAGTCCCTACACCTGCTGACATGCCCAGCACAGCTGTCAGCCAGTAAGAGTGGGCAGCAGCCTCCAGCAGAACAACATCTTACACCATAACCAGCTTTGGGTTTGCACTTTTAAGCCATTTAGTCCAAATCAATTTTCAGCTAGACAAAATGCAGCAGGTACCAGTACACTTAGCTTTTCTTGACTCTGCCCCAGGACTTTCCAAGCTTGAATCACTGACATTGGAGTTGTCCCTGATATGTACTCAGCCAGCACAAAGGAAATAGAAATCACAATCACGATTTTTAACAAAAAGGCACCAATAGCCTTAGAAAGATGCATGACTGTCATCACTTTAAGAAGTTTTACTACCCATTAATCTTAGGCTGGTTTGTTGTATGTTGAATGACAGCTGTATAAAGGATGCTCTAGTTTAGATTGAGGATGACTAAAGTCTTCTAGGGTATAGAGGCAGTCCCCTTTTCCATCTATGAGTTTGTGAAGTCTGGCCCTATGCCTGGAAAGTTTCAGGTTAAGATCTAACTTCTTTGGAGCATGAAAACCTGTGGAAACCAGGTTCTCAAATGCTCAGCAATTTCCTTTCATGGCTTTCACTTCTAATAAAATCTTTTCAAGACTAACAAAACCAGCAAAGTCCATTGGGAATTTCATCCCAAAGTATGCATTTGTTTGATTTTTCAGCCAGGAACATGAAAATCAAGTGGAATCATTGAGGAAACAGCAAACCAAACACGGAGATATATTGGGCAAAGCAATAATACTATAACCATATAACATAAGTACCTAAATTTGAAGAAGAGCATACCCTTTAGACCAAACAGGAAAGGGGTATTCTGCTACAAGGCTACAAAATGGATACCTTTCTCCAACCCAGTCTGTAAGCAGAACCATGTAGAACTGGAGCTCTGATGAGGACCCAGTTCAACAAATGTCAGAACTGGGGGTTTTTATGTATAAAAGAAATCACCAAACTCACATAGTACTGTGCTTCCCCTTATACAAGTCTATTAGCTTTACACCCACTACTAACAGTACCTGGCTGGCCCTACCTTCCAGGGTCATACCCCAGCCCCTTGCTGCAGCAGCTGCCATGCTTGCAGACAGGCTCACACTCTCACTGTGAAACACAGGAGTTTCAGCCTGCAGGTTTAAAGCCATTGTGTAAACAAGACCAGAGACCAGGCACTACCTTCTGCCGCTCCATTTCCCTACACCCCCGTTTCTTCCTTTTCTTCCTGTTTATCACTCTTAATCACCTCACCTGAAATCAGATCTCTAAATGGGAGAGCTGTGTAAATTTGCCAGCAAGCTATCCAAACAAAGTTATTGTCTGTTTATGAATGAGGTGTGAGCTGGGTGGGGAAAAGGGTCAGATGGGAAAGGCTGCAATTTAGAACAAGGAGAGCATCTGTAATGCAAAAATAAAGTTGCTAAAGCCGCCCCAAAACTGTACTACTTGCCACTCACTACTCACCCTGCCCTTTTCTCTGGTGCCTTTGAACCATGTTTCACAGTGAAAATTACTCCAAAATAGGTTTATTTCCATTTGAAAACCACTATCACAATTTAATTTTTGAAGTTGTACTGCAAGCAGCTTTGAGCCAAGCATAAGAGGAATTTCATATTGCATGTTGTGGGGGATGTTCAATTACAGAAGGAACAAAAGGGAAAAAACTCAGGGCTTGATTCTCCTCAGCACCTCAGTGTCAGCGGTGCCTGTGCTGTGGGGTCTCTGCCCAGAGGTTTGCCGGGGTTAGTGGAGGGTGTGGACTTTGCTTTTCCCAGCAACTTTGCTGCCCAGGGACACTCTGCTGCAGGTGGGAGAGTCAGGGCGAGGCACCAACACTTGCCCTGCCTCTGCTCTGGCACTGACTCTGGCTGAGCATTTTTCTGCTCCTTCCTTTCTTAGCTAGTGCTGGTGCCAAGGAATTCCTCCCAGTTGCTGCTAACAACCATTCCCCACACAAAGCAGGCAATTGCTGTACTTGTTTAACCCCAAACACCAATAAAGAAAGCACCCTCTGAATCAAAACGGTCAGAGGCAGCTCACTTGGGTCTGATGGGGACATGACAGATGCCAGGAGCTTACATGCCAGCAGAGGGTGGTAGGCAGCATTCAGCAAGTCTTTGCTTAGCTGTGAAGTATTTTGTTCGTGTACCTATCTGCCTCTATTGGAATTGGTTTTTGTGTGCTCCTTGATGGAAAAAGTACAGGTGTTTGTACACAATTAATCACAGCCCTGCTGTTTGAAATGACCCTGTGATGGAGGCAGACTCACACAGAGCAGCCTAAGAGAAGAGTAAAAAAGAAAAATTTACTCACATCCCTAGATGTGTCTGAGTCCAGCTGTTTATAGCAAGGCAGCAACATACCCTTTGCTGCTTGCAGTCTCCCAATTATTTATGTCATATTTAAGCAACATCCATGGCCTTCTGGCTGATTTTGGTTCCCCTCCCACTGCTGCAGAATTGCAGTGACACCACTCAAGACAATGTGCTTGTGCCAGTCACACAGGTAACACTGCAATGGGTAACCAGATCTCTCTTGGTGGATGTAGAAAAAGCATCTTAAAATCTTTCCAAAGGAAAACAAAAGCAAAGAGATGTGAAGCATAGCTTCCCTGTCCCGGGGCCATGGCTGCTGGGGCCAGCCCTGGCAGAGAGGAATCATGCACTTTGCTTGGCTGCAAACACATTGACAGGCTAGTTTTACACTTATTTCCTGCTGTTAAGTTAGGGCTGCTAGTTTGGTTCAGTTTGGTTGAACTACCAAAAATACTGGAATGCCAAACATGAGTCATGTGCTTGGCCAGGACCAGGAGCCTCTCCAGCCTCTTGCCTCTGCCCCAGGGGGTGCTGCAAAGGTACCCAGAGAGGAAAGGTGGCAGCTGCTAAGTCTGAGAGCAGCTATCATAGCTACAGTTGTTGAAACTTCCTGGCCAGGAGTCCTGAGCTGTAGTGTTCCAACAGCCTGAGTTGGGCTCTGTCCTTGCAGGAAGGGAAACTGAGGCACAAATTGAAGGCAGAGAAACAGCCATAACTTGATTGGCCTGCACTAGCTTCACAGGAGGGAAGGAAAGGCCACCCCACAAAAACAACTGTGCAGAGTTTGTGAAGCCCGAGGTGCTCCATCAACCCCTCATAGCCCCTGTTGGCACCAGCAGGCTGCAGCTCAGCCCCGTGGGGAGCAGACAGCCACCACCCGTGCATGGCTCAGGAAGAGGAGAACAGGAGTCATGAGGGATGCAAAACCTCACCCTCCAGACAGAACTTCCAGGAGACCATGGCAGAGACACTTCCTGAGACCACCTGGGAACATCCTGCCTTCTCTTCCTGGGGTGATGCTGGGTCCAGCTGGCCTGGGTTAGAGGCAGTCCTGCTCCTTTGCTCCTGTGTATGGCTGGGAGGGAAATGAGCTATTTCATATTTTCATTTGTGAGTCACTTCAGCAATACAAACAATTAGTATTGGAAAAAATAGAGAGAGAGCTGGGAAATTCCAGAGCCTGCAGAGTTACAGTTTCTCCCTGCTCACTTTTTTCCCTAAAGAGGAGTAAGTGCTTCAAGGCACAAGCAGCCCCTGGCCGTACCTGCTAGCTTGGGAAGAGACAGACCCCACCAGGGTCTCTCTCGCTGTCCCGGCAGATAGGCTGCCACTCCTGATGTCTCAGACACAGGCTGTTTGCATTCCTGGAGCTGGAGTTTCCTGGTGAGCTATAGCAGAGCCAAGTCTACCATTGTGATAGTGGCTTTCAAGGGTTTTTAACTACCTTCTGAAGGCACTGTCTGCTGAGGACATTGCAGCATTTCCTAACTGGAAACAACAGCCTCACTGATGTGTTGAAATCCCTTTATCACTGAAAATCCCGACACACCTTACACAGGTGCACCAGAAATACAGAAAAGAAAAAAACCCCAAAAGCTGAACTAGGACCAACCTCTACCCCTAGACACATTCACTGTTAACTGAGATATTCTTGATGCAAAAGGAAAGAGAGGCACAAAGCAGGAACAGTTCTGTTTTTGAAGAGAATGAGCTGCTACATACGCTTGCCATATTTTTCCTTTGGGTTTGTGTCGTGGTTTCATTGTGAACCAGACAGGAAAAAAACTATCAATTTGGGTTGCCAAAAGAAAAGGAATTTTGTAATCAAGAGCAAAGCAGGTTTAAACTTGAAAAGAACAGACTTTTATTAACTAATACAAAAAGGAAAGAAGGAGAAGAAAAAAAACAACTAACAAACTCTTAGAATTAGAATGAAACCTTTCAAACATTCTTCCTCTATTACCAAAATTTCTCTCACTCTCATTAACAACATACAGAAATTACATTTAGAAACTTTCAGTCAGTTTTTCAATTCTAGAATAGTCTTTCTTCAATTCTTCTAGAGATTGGAGCATCTTTTACTCGCTATGGAACTAAAAACTGAAACAAAACAAGACAAAACAAACTTTTCATGATANTCCTTTGGGTTTGATTGGGCAAATATGTCTTTGATGATGAAGGGGAATCTTTGGACTCCCGTTTCCACCTCAAAACATCTTTCTGTGTACTGAAAAAAAACAGAGACTAGAAAACATTTGAGGGCACTAAGTACTTTACCCTAACGGTGCATGAGGCATGACCAGTAAGGCAAGAGCTGCTGTATTTAGTAACCTGTGGCAAACACATGGATGTTTATTACATGACTATGGTTTGACAGCTGTGTACCTGTGTTCACTGGGAAAACTCATGCTCTCAATCCATATTCCTCTGTCATCAGAGGGAAAAGTGTACACTCTAAGTGTGAAGTGTTCTGGGTCACCGGACCTAGGGTGGTTCTGCAGGGCTCCTATTTCTACCATGAGGAAACCATCTGAGCTCCAGAATCATGGCCCAGAGGCTCAGCAAGATGCAGGACACCAGCATGGATGAAGGGCAAGGCTGCTGCTCCATGGCAGGGATGGGCTGGTATGAGGAGAGCTCACTTCAGTGAGTGACCTCTGGCTGAGACACAGATGGGTTTATCTAAGGACTTTCAATGAAGTACTGACCCATGCAATCATGCATCTCTGAAAGCCTAAAAGGAAACATTTCTCAATCTATGTCACAGGCAAAACCTTTCAGCAGGAAAGCTTTCTTTTGGGGAACTTTTTCATATCACACATAATCTCACAGTTTGAGCTGCGGTCAGAAATCAGAGTGATACCTGGCCAGGAAACTCCAGTGCAGCCTCCCGTGCAGTGAAAAGGAAGGTCCTCCGATGTGCAGGGAAAGGGGAAATTCGTCACAGAAACAGAGGAAACTTGAGATGAGTCCTGTCCCAAAGGGCAAAAGCACATTCACAGAGTAAAGACCAGACAACTGCCAGCATGGGCAACATGCTCTGCCTGTGGTTTCTTAAGGAATGAGAGGAGAGGTGAAAAGAGCATTTTTTCCATTCCTGGCTCAGGTTGTTGAAGCCAAAATATTCTTGCTGACGTCCATGCAGCCAGATACGGTAGAGGTTGGTGTATGTGAACATATAAATGCCACTCCTGAGGCTGTGAAGTACATTTGATGAAAGATTCTAAATCAGCAATAGAGGCTATTTATAGACAATTCCATAACCAAAGACCTGGATCTGCACATTCCCAGTCTCTGAGAAAGTTAAGTTCAAATCTGGATTTTGTTATCTCAGGCATGCGTAAACTTAAGCAGCCACAGCTGCAGCCAGTGTAGGGTTTTTGTTAATGCAGAATAAAAATGCCCAGAGCCTTGGCTGCAGGACCACTTTTGTTTATCTGATCTCTTCTAAGAGCCCGAGCCTGCTTTTTGAGTAAGAAGCAGATGGAAGAACAAAAAAGAACGAAGGCCACAAAACCATACTGGGTGACTATTGTCTTGCCAGCTTGGGGCACAGAGTGAGAGCAAGCCAGGCTTTTTGTCAGAGCCCCTGCTTCCATGAGGGAATAGCACAGCTCCAGGCTGCGGATTTCAACTCCCATTAGCAGCACAGGCAGTTGGAGCTGCCCAGAGGGAAGCGGATGCCTGGCTCAGCCACCACGCAGCTCCCACCGGCTTTGCTGCATTGAGCTCATGTGGCTACCAGACCCCCAAAATTTGGTGCCCACTGCTTTTTGCAGATGAGGCTCACATGTGCTCAGGGGATTATGTGTGTGCAAAGACCAGCTTCCTTTCCCCTTGAACACACACAGGGCTGTGGCTGCCATGCAGGGCACACTGAGTGCAGAGCCCAGCTCAGCAGCTTTGCAGCAGCCTTGATTACCCCTAATTGCACCCTCCTTGGGTTGGAGATTTTTGTGGCCTACCCCGTTGACCTTCTTGCCTGCCTTATGTCTACCAGCCCCACACCCCCAGTCCTCAATAGGGCTGGAACAGATACAGAGAAAACATTAGAAGCAGGGAGGGACTGAAAATCTGTAGTTCTGTCTGAAGCCTGGTGACTCCAGTGTTTTCAGAGGTGTGAAAAAGTTTCCACTTCTCCAGTGGTTTCAGAATTTCCCATGGAATTTCTCTTTGTTGAAGACTTGAGCTCTGGCATTTTATCTTGCATGGATTTTACTTTATGTGTTCTATGACTCCTCTTTAAGATAGCAGCAATTAGTTCAGGGTCTGCCCCACATATTAATAAATGTCTGAGCCCTGACTCCAGTTCAATTTACTTAGCGTTTCCACCCGGTTTCAAAAAACAATGGATTACCTTTGAATTAGACAAAGATCGAAATTCTCAGCCTAGAAACATGAAACTGAGCCACAGAACATGCTCTTGTCTCTAATTCAATTAGTAGCAAGTCGAGGGTGGTAATTATGACAGCCCAACTCCACATTCTTCTCCTGACCATGAGGTGGCTGTGCTGATTTGAAAGAAGATACAGAGAAGCTTATCACCTCTTAAAATGACCCTGCAATGAAATTCTTTGTAGTGTTTAACCAGTAAGCACTTTTATTGTTGATTCTGAAGCCATTAAGACTACATTATGTTGGATTACAAGACTTTGGCTACATCTCCCACATTTGCATGCAGGCATTACATTTGCAAAGTTTTCTCAGAAAAACGGAGCACATGCCTAAAATGCATAAAGTTACATGATTATAACATGGAAGCAGCATGTCAGTTACAGAAATGTGTACCACATGTACCAGTAACAAACCCACACCCCCATGTAAAGCTTCTTTATCCCTCAAAAATCTTACTGCTTCCTCTATACCTCATCTCCATGCCCCAGCTGTGGATTAGCCCACATCTCCACTGTTCCTGAAAACATTACATCTTTCTAAACAAATGAAAAATTAAAAAATTGAGTACAGTACATTTTTTCCCCATAAAAAGTAAAACATTTCCTAAAACATTTCTCCCTCATGACCCTTCTCCTCATGTCCCAAATGAAAAATCTATTGTAATCTACACATTTGTTCAAGCACTGTTATACGTTAGGAATCTCTATTGCATTATTCAAAGGTATATCAGTAACAAACTTCTAAAAAAACTAGGATGACCCAAAAATTCCCCTTACCCCAAAACTAGAGAGAACTGAAAATGCTATACTGCATTATCACACTTTCATGCAGGTATCCTGAGCCACCTCTATTTATTCACCTTGAGCCCCTTTTAATAAATAACTGTCCAGCAGTAACATCCAGAAGTGTGCTGTCTCCTCCAAATTAATCTCTATATTTACAAAAGTAGGGCTGTTTTCTCAGTGAAATGTTTCTTTAAAAAAAAACAAAACCCAAACAAACCACAAAAAAACAAAGTAACAACATTAAAAACACCATATGATTAAAGAGAGAAAGCATATTACTGATCATGTTGTCTGAAGACTAACAGGACTAAAAAGCATTAGGAGCACCAGGTGCACTTGAACAGGTACAGTTCATGAAATAATGTCATTCATTGTTATGCTTGTTCTTTCACATGAGAAGCTGATTCTTTCCCTTTTTCCTTTCTTCCCCCCCTTTTTCTATTTAGGACCGTCTGCTCTGCAGGCTACTCCCACAGATGGCAACACATGCACTGAGCTTGAAAAATAGCCATAAATATGCTTTGATCAATATGGTTCTGTATCAGGTTTAAACAGTTTCCCTCCCCACTGCTTTGCACCTTGTGTAATTTCACATCTGTACTAAGTGTGAGACCAAGGTCTCCTGAATCCACATTTTCCTCTAGGATTTGGGGAAGCATTAAATTTTTGCACTTTTTGCAAGTGTCAAATGATGCTATATACTGGAAAAAACATGGAAATCATCCCACATGAGAACTTTTCTTAGCAGTGTAACTACTGTAATTACAATTGACATACAAGAATGCCAAAACAAACATTGAAACAACAAGCCCATTAGAGGGATTTTGTCCGTTCATTCATTTTCAGACATTTCTCAGCTGATGTACACCAATATTACTGCCTTGATTTCAATTGGTCTATTTTGATTAATACCAGGTAAGGATCAAGCTCAACAGACGATAAAATAGCAACTAGTTTCTCCCGCTGTGCTGTTCCAGTGCCTGAGATCTGTCAGCAGGTACTGCCAACAGGTACATTTCCATACAACCAAAAAGCCTTTCTGTAGCCAGTGCAGCAGCTTTCTGTAGTCACTGCTCCCACGTTTGCAAAGGAAATTCAGTTTAAGGCAAAAAAGTTCACTTTCTCTTCCTGCTTTACCATCAAACTAAACCTGCTCCTTTCACAGAGGCTGCAGCCAAAACTTGAGTTACATACCAAATACTTAATTTTTTTACATTGAGAATGCAGGAAACTCCATTTATGCCAAATCTAATACTCAAATGCATGGTGGTTCCTACTTTTTCATACATGAATCCATTCACTTGGGATTTGGCAAAGTCTAAGCTGTTCCTATTCCTGTTGCACTTGCAGGTTGTGCAGAATTGTTAGTATGTGTTATCTTTGCAAGACTGTCTATTCCAGCAAAGAAGAATATTCTCCTCAACTGCAAACAACAGTCATATTGGATGTGTGACTGTGAGAAGCCCTGCCTAAGTCAACACCTCCACTGTTACTGGTAGTGAGTCAAATTCCACCAACATTAACATGAGGGCAAACCACCAACTCTACTCACACCTCCCAAGACCTGTACAGGTGCAAGACAAGACAAAATCTGGCTTCCAGGATTTTTCATTAGCTAAAGTTAACTCTTGACCCACCAAGCCACTGCTTCAATCTCACTGCTGCCTGCTGATAACAGATTTGCCATCTACAGAGCAGTGGTCTGTCGAAACCCCACAAGAAGTTAAAGCTCTAATGTCTGTCCCAGCATGGGAATCAGTTTTATTGTCCTTTGCCATTTCAATTTCTAGCTAGCATTTGCTGGCTAATTATTCTTATACAACCAGCATGAGAAACGGTTAGGTTCACTGTACGCACACATTACAAATGGTCTTAGACTCAGCGAGGTTATTTCAGGGTTTCCGTATTACCAGCATAATGCCCATCAATCATGTCTGCTTGTGAATCACCTTCCCCCACCCTTCCCTCTGCCCTCTCACTGCAGTCATCCAGTTCCTTTCACTGGGGTCAGAACCAGAGTTTCACCAGAACTGCAGTGGATAATAGGACTTGTTTTAGTTTCACCTTTCAACTGAAAGAAAGAGATAGGTGATGACTCTGTGTCACACTGGCTGCAAAAGGCCTTTCCATTCATAGGAGTGCAACTCTCAAGCAATTTTTGTAAAGCAAGAGAAACCAAACAAAACCCTACACAGTTCCCACACACAAGCACAGGCGCGCACACACACACACACACACACTCTTTTTTCCTCTCAAACAGAAATCCGTCCTCATGAACCAAATTATGCAGACCCTATTCAAGTGTCTAAAAAGAATGAGGATAGGGTTGAGTGCATCCCAATTCTCCTTTCTGATCACAATTGAAGTACAGGTCAGCAAAGTACTTGGGCATGAGGAAGTTTCTCTTGACCTGCAGGATATTCTAACACATGCAGAAGTGCTTTGCTGGCTCTGGCCTAAATTAGGAACAGCTCCAAGGCCAGCTGGCACTCATGACCATGATTCCACTACCTGCACCAATACACATGAGGTAAGAGCTAAGCTCAAGAGAGCAGAGCAGTGCAAGAGGAGAAAGAGGCTCTGTGGTTCTTCTGAGTTATATTTGACAGCCTCAGCTGCATACACACGGCATGTCACAGTGATCAGCATAGACTGATGAGAGCTTGGTGGTGTTCTGCAAGTGGGCCTTCCACTGGAAACAGGCCTGATTTCTCTTTGTACCAGTACAACTTTATATACCTGTAACAACTGCATGAAAAGGTCCTAAATCTGGAGCAACTGCATGATACAGTTAGTGCTTTATCTTAGACTTATGTGCCAATAACTACTGTGATGTGTTACACGCCCACACACAGATGGAGAAATAGGTATATGCTGTGTCATAATGCAACATATCATTATATCTACAGCTATCCTAAAAACACAGCCAGTGCCAAAGCGGACCAGCATAGCTTCCCTCTCCAATACAATAGGTAGTGGTGGAGAAAAAGCAAGCTCAGGTGTTATTTCGATTCACTAGGGAATGCTCTGGGCACAACCCACTCAGGTATTGCTTAGTGAACACTAATAATGGGCTGACCCAGTCCCACGTCATAAATTCCCACCTCTGTGTGGGTGCTCACATCGCTTTCTGATGACACCCAGAATTGAGGTCATGGGGGAGCAGCCAAGCACATAAAACAGGGATAAAAGCTCATATGCACTCTTCACACCATGCCTCTCAGCCACAGGTAGACTGCAGGGTTACATATTAGTGGGATCTGAGCTGTCTAAAGAAAGAGCTGCTCAAGGAGGAATTTGTTTGAATCACAAAAGGATCGAATTCTTCTTGGCAATAAGATCAAAAGGAAATTTATCCAATCAAATAGCAATAGAATCAGTCCCTCAATGCTGCTGATATAAATAAAACATTCTGTTTGCTTACTACAGCATCTACGCTCAAATTCTGTGTATGTTTGCTTCATTTTGGACTACTCTTTCTGTAAATAAAACTAAACACCAAGCCAAAATACTTTTCTCAAAATTCCTCTAACTTTGGACAAATATGAACCCAAGTCTTGTACACAGTCTGGATTTCTAGATAGAGTATCTCACCTTCAGTGGTCATCCTATGCAACCACGTCTAAACATAATGCTGAGATGGCAGGTTGAAAGCTGATTCTTCCAGGGAAAAAAACCATATCCCTCTTCTATGATAGACTATTGAGCTAGATTATTGGCACATGTTACCTCATTACTGGATTAGGCTTCTTAAAACTTCCATGCAAATTCCACCTGCAGAACCAAAGGCAGAAAGTTATCTTTGCAATTGTTTATCCATATTAACATCTGGATGCAGTACTGTTGGGGAAAAGAAAGCAAATTCCTCAATGAACTATGTTGAACCAACTTGTAGGTGGCAGCTATCAAAGCCACTGATGCACGAGTACTGGCTAAAGTTATCAATCAGTGATCTGACATGCCAAGTCAGACAACTGTCGTATCTAAATAGATCTTCAAATGTATACACACAAAAGCTGCTACTGTATCTAGATGATCATTTTGGTTTGTTTCTATACCCCATAGCTCTGAATCTTTCCACTGAATGTTTACTCAGCACGTGTGGTATAAATATATTCATACACTAAAATTGACACTTGCCAATTTTTTTCTTTTTTTTTTTCTTTTGCTGACCAGCAACAAATTCTGATATCTTTAACTGTAAACCAATACTCAATAAATATGCTGTGTTCAGCAAAGAGACATGTTGTGTCGATCAGGTTTTGCTGCACTCTAAGCCACGGGCTGCGGAGGTGGGCGTGAAGGAGGAGGTCCAGGAGGGGCTCGGGAGGGAGGTGGTCCAGGAGGTGGCTGCCTGGAAGGAGGCTGCAGAGACACAGGAGAGGCAGGATTCCTTGGAGCATTGTTGAGGGGAGCATTGTCACGTGATGGCATCTTCGGTGGTGGGCTGTAAGGGGCAGAGGTTCCATCCGATTTCACACGGGTGAAGTTTATGCATCTTCCCTAGAGGTGAAGAAAAATTCATTATTAAAAAGCAGGTATTTTGACTCATCAGCAGCTAGTCAAAGGTATTATAAACAGAGGGGCCAGGCTACATTTTATTCAGTATCATTGACTGGGTCCTAGAAATTACGCTCAAACCATGCTGTACTAAAGCTCATACTTTCCTTGATTTTCAGAGCTACTCTGGAGAATAGCCTAGGCTATTTTGGCTTAAACCAAAAGGGACCACATTGGGACTGTGCTCACATGTACTCTGTGCTCTGCTACCAGAGCAGAACGTGCCTGAAGTGACAGCTCTACCCAAGTCATGCTTGCCTTGGTGGGATCTCTGACTGCAAAGTTGTGCTTGAAAAAAACTCGTACAAGATTATACCAGAGCAACAACATTAGCCACAGACACAGTCTGTAGCTCTCCCTTTCACAGTGATCCTAGCTTGGCTGATGTCTGTGCTTTGGACATTACACTGGGATAGTAAGGGTCTTCTGTGCTCCAGTGTAGATGTGGCTCCCTTCAGAAACACCAAGGTGTGGGATTTGCATAGAGGGCTCTCCAATGAGTGTGTTTTCAGGATGGATGTGGGTTGCAGGCAGGCAAGACCTGATCCAAGCACTGTGTGTGTAAATTTCAAAACAGGATTTGGAAAAAAAAACCCCAAGCACTGGGGATGTACTAGTCAACAAGGGGCTAAGTGCAAATATGTCAGGGTTTCCTTTAGCCAAAATAAAGCTTTGCATAGGTTCCCACTAACCAAGTTCCAGACAGGAAGAGAGAGAGACAGACAGACCCCAAAGACCACCTAGCCTCTCCTGTGGGAAACAGCCAGAGGCTCCTAAGTAATACAAAAGCAACATGGCAGCCTCAGTGAGGCACCTCAGATAGGCTGCACACTAGAATCAACAAACTGAATTCAGTTTGAGGTTATGGCAACATCCCCTGAGCAAATTCAGGAGAAGGATTCCAAATATAGAAAACTGATCTCAAAGCAGCTGTGGATCACAATCCTCCCCAGCTACCAATGGCTGTAGCAGAAGAAATACAAAAACCCACATCAGACAGATTCCCTTGGCTCAGTGCTGCCTGGCATGCAAAGACTGAAGGTGTTTGGAGAATTGTTTAGACAATTTCCTCAGGAAACAAGGCAAAAGCCATCACAGCAGAACCACAACTGTTTTGCTGAGTGGCTTCCAATGCCTGCACCATTGTTCATGAAAACTCTTTAGAAACAGGGGAATTATTGAAGTCTATGGCTTCTCTGAAGAAAGGCAAGCAGCGTTTCAGAAGAAGCCTGTGTAAGCTCCAGAGCTCAGAAAATGGTTTCACAAATGTACTAAAACCCAAAGGGTACCACCCTACCACTTACTTGGACTGAATGGCTCTGGGCTTCCAGAGCTCAGCTGCAGACATGAGTTGTTTGAATGGGCATGCTGTTGGCTGCACATGAGACACACTCAGTATTTCTCTGTCACAGCTTTCAGCATCACAGTTCACCACTACACTTAAACAACAGCATCAATGAGTAGGATAAAATTCTCTTCCTGAAAATCCAGGCTTTCTATGCCAGACTTTGGTTGTGAACCAAGTTCATGGCAATACTATACTGTAGTCAGAGACTGTGCATGGAGGCAAAAGGCTAAAGTCAAGGTCTTGGTTACTTCTGCAGAGATAAACCATTGGATAAAAAAAAACAAATAAATGCTTTGCTCTACTCCATCACAGAACTCAAGTCCTCACCAGCATTGCAGCAAGCAGCCATCCTTGCCAGGTATTTGTCTCCTGCTGTGTTCCGCTGCATTCAGAGCCCACTTGGAAATTCTGCAGTACTTACTGACATGCAATGAATATTACAGATATATTCAACAGCTGTACATCAAATTCATTTAAGAAAAGTCAGCCTTGGTATTTATAAAGTTATGAATTTAGAGCAGCTAAATAATGAACTCAGGATGAAAATAAAAAAAAAAGAAAAAAGATCAGAGGTGCTCAGATGGGATGCACCATATGGGGAGGGAAAAATTGAGGACAGAACAATCTCCCTCATAGTAAATGCAAAGCTGCAAACCCAACACTAGTGCTTTTGCCTACAAGCCTCTTCTGTCCCTCTGTTGTGTCTCTCTCTCAAACATCAATTCCAAATATATTCATAGTCTATAATCAAAGGGGATCCCATAAATCTGTTTGCATTACTTTCACTTCAGTTAAAGTGATAGGCGACGTCAAACTGCTGCCAGTTTCTGCCACACTCACTGATTTGTCAGACAGATGGGTAATTTAAAGGCCATGCGCTGCATTGTGTCACGAAAAATACGGTTGAGTTGGGAGAGTCTGACAGACAGAGGCTTGGATGATCGATGTATGTATTGTGACACTTCCTCACAAAAGATTATCAGTGTTAGCCTACAATCTCATATATCAAAGACTTCTGGTGAATACTGGAGCAAATCCTCCTGAGCATTTCAAGCAGCCATTGATAAAATGAGGCTGAACTCTAAGCCAGTGTCAGGATTAACAACTGAAAAGGGAAAGGGAAGAACAAATGATAATAAATCATAACTGATACTTTGGATTTAAGGAGTGTATTTTGTGAAAGAACTTCTAGGTTGAAGAATTAAGCCCTCCACACAACACAGTTTCCTTATAACAGAGTGTCACTGTTATTCTACCTAACATGCACATCCCTCTGGGATTAGTTTATAAAAAATAATCCATGATGTTTCTCAAATAAACATGCTAACCACAGGATTTTTAATATTCTCCGTTCAAAAGAATTAAGTAATTTTCTCTCCAAAGGCATATAAAGGCTTTTAAACCCTGGGAACATGGACAGAAATTAAGTATCCTGCACACTTATCTCTTCTCTTCTTGCACAGAGGATTAACAGGGATTAAGAAGCCACCACCACCACTTCAGTAGTGGCAATGATATATGTTTTTCCAGAAGCATGGAACACACTAAGCGTCTCAGGGAAGGTGTCAGAGTTGCAAGGTGCAGCACTGCCAGGATGATCTCAGGCACAACAGCTGTCGGTGGCTGCTGCATTGTATTCTGAGGGGCTGGGCCCCGCTCAGACGGCGCGACCCGCACCGCGTACTGCCATTCAGGCACCAACTGAAGGTCAGCACTGCGCCATATGGAGCTACGCCCTTACTTCAGCTCACATCTGCACCGCCTTCCTAATGCACAATTATTTTGCCTCCCCATATGTCCATCCACTTGTTAGGCTCTTGTTATGCTGCTTGCCAAATTGGCTTTTCAGAAAGTACAAATACTGAAGCAGTGGGATCTGCCCTTGTCCCGACTCCAGCTTTTATCCCAGTGTAACAATCACATGTGCAATTCAGGAACTGTGTACTTCTAGGCAAAGTCTCCTCGACCACCTAGGATGTGCTACTGTGTGTGGTTTAAGCGGGGGGAGGAAGGGAGGAACCTCCTGAAAGCCGCCACATCATGTTGCTGGGCTGCCTTCATCACAGTGCTCACTACATCATTCCCCAGCACTCATTTCCCCAAAATTTTTAGCTACTACTCAGCAAGTTCTCAATTGACAGAAATGATTGTTAAAAGAATCCAGGGAATTCAAAGAGTGCCATGGGGAAGTCTGTTCACCAATGATACTAGCAGCACTTCAGCAAAAAGAATTTAAAAAATCCAGGCCATCTGCCAGTAGCTGTCTGTTCTCTCTTCATTTTAATACATGCATTGCTGTTTAACAAAAATCAAATCCAGTTTCATTTCTGTGCATGTCAGTATTTGTGTACACAAAACTATGCCTGTTTCTTATTTTTAGCTACATTAGTTGACCTAATAAAAGACATCCTTCCTGTTATATATTTTGCTTGATTTTCCATTCCCTCATGGTTTGGAGTCCCTGTGCTGCAATTTGGATTTGCAGAGGTGGGTATCTGACTGAAAAAGAGTTAGCTTCACTTAGTTTACTGAATTTTCTTGTCTTTGACCTTGTAAGAATATGATATTTGCAGTTTAAAATTGATTAAAATAAAATAAGTCCTTTAAAATTTGAGCCATTCTAAACACTAGACCACCAAATTAAAAATGAAATTGCTCCCAGTAAGGAAGTATTAAATTATTATTTCTTATTTTTAAATATAAGTATTATTTAGGATGCTGAAACCCAAAATGAACATAATTTCCTTGATCTCTCCAATTTTGTTTATCTATTTCATAGGAATGAATCTGCCAGCTTGCTATGGACCTGGTTCATCAGCATGTAGCTTCACTTCCTAAATATCTCTCAATAGTTCAGTATAAAAATGTAGCTCTAAATCACAAAAGAATAGACTCAGATTTTATGCTACTTATAGAACCACAGCAGGGAGCATATACAAAAAGTCATGATCACTTCAGCTAAATGAAGGCTTTGATCCACACACCCAGGAAACAATGAGACATATACACTTAAGATCAGTGACTTCTGGAAAAACCAAATCTTGGCAAAATTAGGGATAACCCTGTCTTCTAATAAAGAACAAGAGTGTTCTAGCAGAAACACCTACACAGAATATCCTAAACCAGCCAGTATGGGAAACTCATTTGGCGTATCTATTTATCAGAGGTAGATTATGGATACAACACCTGTACAGTGAATGAGATGAAGCAAGGTGGTACAGAGTTGCCAATACTTGAGTTCCCTGGGCAAGTGTCAGGATTAGCAGCTGGCTCCTCAGGAGCCAGGATCTATGTGCATCAGCCTTTGCCAAAAGCTTCCTCACGCTGCACTGCTGCACGCTGACTGTGCGCTCAACATGTCATGGCTCATTAAAACCTTCATGGATTTCCTGGGAATTGCACTGATTACCCTGCAGCATACAGGCTAGAAATTAGTGAGCTGCTGAAACAGTTTGTCACGTAAAACCCAAGGCTGCCTGGTTTTCAGGCACATACAAGTAACTAACTTGTTACTAACTCCTGTTCTTACATTTGGGACTCAGATAACATTTTTGTGTTGAAAAATAAAGTATTGGAAGTGCCAGAGTTTCCCATACCACCAGTTTTGTGACTGATCATGCTTTCAGGTTAATAAATATGAAATTTATAATTATTTCCTAATTATATTATTTAATGATTAAATTATAATCATCAAGATTAATTATATGGTGGTTGTTTCATTAGTCATTAATAATTATTTTATGAAATTGTTATTTTTGTATGTATCATCTATACATCATCATGTACATGTACCTTATTTTTTTATATGTATTTTAAGTTATTAGGGCTCAAATCAAAACATTAAATACCATCAAGTTAAAATATTCGTTTGCATGATAACCTGACTCTCATACATATCTTCCACTTTAATATGTCCTCTCTTGTACATAACAATTTTCTGGGAAGCTATTTGGCAGCTCACCACTGATGCCTATAATGATGGTAATCCAAAACTATGAAGAGATAAGAGAAAATGGGGTTGATTGAAAAGAAGAGGGTTTTAAAAGTAAGGTAGGTCCAGTAAAGTGGCAGTGTCCAGCAATGAGAATGTAATTATTTCCTTTTGTGTTGCTTTTAAAACGGAAAGTAAGTTCAGCCCATTCTTTTCCCAGTGTATTATCTGGCCTCTTTCTAAGTAAACTCCTATCACTTTTGCTCCCTCCCTTCTATGATGGAATTATTGGAGGGGAAAGAAATCTCTGCACTGTGGGTTGTGAATCATTCATTGTAACAGTGAGGACCCTGTAATGCCCTTTGGCACATCAGATAAATTCAAATAGAAAACTACAAAATGATAATGCAAACACACAAGGATGATCCTAGCAGCAGCAGAAAACTGCTTACAGCACAGCATGAGCAAGGTGATGCTACCAAGAGGTGTAACCTCCTGGGCTCACCCAAAGTGCTGCTCATTGCAAAAGGGATTAGAGACAGTTTTAAGATGTGGGAGGTAACCCAGCTTTAAACAGGACACATATCCTGACCCAGGAAGGGGCAGTCATATTCAAGAGCAGCCGAGGCACATGTGAATCCTTCACAAAGTCCACAAAAACCCTCTCATAAGTAAATCTCTGCTTTTTCTCTTTTTAGCAACCAAACTAAACCACCCACAAACCTTGGCTCAGTGGAGCAGCACCATGGAGACACAGTACAGGAAGTTAATCCCTGCCTCACAAACTCTGAGTCCCCCAAACAGTGAGATTCTGCACATGGGCTGGGAGCTGAGCACATGCTGACAGTGACACAGAGCTAAGCAATTCCTTGGGCTGCTGACACATTCAGGACAAAACCTATTGTCTTGGCTGAGGCATGGCCAACGTTGCTGCCCAAAAAGCTCAGGAAAGATGCCTGAGCCCCTCTCATAGGGGCAAAGTGGGACCAGCCTTGTTTGTAAATAAACTGGGAGAAAAAATCCTTCAAAAGTCCAGTATGCTCTCAGACACCCTGGCTGTGGGGGCCAGATAGGAGATTGATGTGAGAAAACAGGATTTATGGGGTGGGGAAGGGATGAGAGAGCACAGGAGCTCTTCTTTTAACACTAAATGTGTGATAATCCCATCCAGGGATCCCCCAGGGACCAAGGGAAGTAGTTTGCCAAACTCACAAACAGACCCATGGCAAGCACTGCACATAACAGCAGCAATAAAAGTCATCTTTTAGTTCCCTTGCTGGCCAAAAGAAAAGTCAACAACAATCAGAAGTCTTCATTTTTCAGGTAAAACAAGTATGTCAAAATAAGTTTAATTCAGGCTTGAAACATGTGTTGTCCATTTCAAATCATCTTTGAGTTTCAGACAGAAAAAGTGCTTCAAAACAAAACCTGAAAATATCAAGACTTTTTCAAGGGTATATTTTCAACTTCAGCTAATTCTACTACATGAAAAAGCATTTGCAGACCATCTAAAGGAACAATTTTAAATCAAAATAAATTGGGTAATAGGGAGAATGGTGTTCAATTCTACTAGGCAATTAAAACAGGAGCTGTTTTGCAGTAAGATTAATAGCTGCAGTATCCCAGGCTACTGTAGTTTCTTCTTTCAAAATATTGAGAGTTGAATATAATCAAGTACTGGTGGTTTCCTCAGACACACATCTGCAGACACTATTCCCCAGTTCACAGCCCCAGCTGTGCACAGTGCTGCTTGAAACAAGGGGTGGGTCTTCTGGGAGCAGTCTGTTCAGTTAGGCTGCAGACCAATGCAGGAATACACTGAAGACAAGGGGGCCACTTCCAATTTACCACCGGAGAAAGTGGACCAAAATGAGAAATCTGAGGGAGGAATAGCTCAGCCAGGGAAATCAGACTTTTAAGCTAGGACCAGTACTCTTTAGCAAAATAAACTCTGCTGAACACATCCCCACCATCCAGTTCTCTCATGCCTGATACCACTTTTTCAGCTTAGGCACACAAGGAAAGAGACATGAAGAGCCCGCCCCAGTATTGAAGACAGGGCCATTCAAATAATATGTATCACACCCCATTCAATGGAAAATTGCATGCTACTTCCAGCCATGCCTCAGCAAGGAAATGCAGCAATGAGCTACAGACACCTCCTGAAAGAATGGCCAGAGTCACAAGATATCTTGCAGGAATGCACAAAACATCACATGTCTTGGACCTTGCCGAGGCTGTGGCTGAAGTCATGCACAGTGCAGATCCACAACAAAGCCTGTTGATTCTGAGCCCTAAAAATGCTGAAGTGACAAAGGGAACAGAAAAGAGTAACACTGGGCATAACCGAAGTTAAAGTCTATCAGTAAAGTCTACACTTTACATTCAGTACCCGTCTTGAAGTGACATCATGGAAGAACAAATCCCACCCAAACCTCAGAAAAATAACCTAAACCTGGACTGACATGTGATTTACTGACTTTCTCTTTCCTGACAGCTTTTATGTTATGTATGAGGGTCCCAGAGTGGAGGAAGCAAGGAGAGCCACCCCCAGGTCATGTCATCTACTCAAGGTTATGCAGGGGGAAAAAATGGTATTTACAAGTTCAGGACTTGTGACTCACATCCCTTGTTTTAACCACAGCACCACACATTTCCACACTTGAATGCTGACCAGACTAGAATGTGGTTCAAGGAAAAAAACAACAGTAGTTGGTTTGCAAAAGATTTTCCTCTTTCCTTTGGTGTTTTCAGGGAAGAGGACGTTGCATTTGTCCATCCCCTAGAATGGGGAGGGCTTTGCAGCACAGCAACAACAGCAACAAACATTTGCTGGGTGCAACAGCCTCAGCCTTGAGGTATTGGTGGCTTGTTGGGAGCAGCAAATTAGGCCACAAAGGACCATAACTGATCTTGCTCAAACTACAATTAGGTGTCATCATGCTTTGCTGGGTGAATTATTTGACAGTCTCTCAGGAGCAAGCTGGGATTATTGTGTACACTATGTTATTCACCTGACTAGGATAAAGAATAATGATGGAAACTCAGATTCCTGGTGGAAATGGCTATTTTTTTTCCTTGCCTCAGCCAAAAATGTAAGATCCTGGTCCACCACACAGGCAGGCTGCCTCTTTGTGTAGAGTCTGGAAACAGATACAGCTATCACCAATGCTTCTCTGGGTAACTGGCCCTTAAATGGCTCTACTGCTACCTAGAGCAAGTAGATGGTAAATCCACAGTTCTCAGCTTCCCCTGTGCTTCTCTCATGGATTTTCTTCTTCTGGGATGGGACTCATACAGTTCATTATCAGTGCTGGCATGTTAGATAAAGCACAGAAAACCTCTTCTCCTCCAACAGCTCCTATGTTAAATTGAATGACAGACTGTCTTGGGACACAGCTGCATTATTCTAAGAATGAACACACTAGAAAAGCAACCCAAATACCAAAGTCCTGACATGGAACTCTCTGTCTAATTTCAGGTATGCTAGAGACCTAACATTATGCAAACAGATCCCTGCCACGTTTCCCCTGTGCAGCTATCAAGTTCTAGCTGTGCATAGTACTCTTTACCATGAGCACCCCATTGCCAGTTCTCCCCTAGGAACTCTATTATACACCCTGCTCCCACCTCAGCAGAGTCAGTGGCCTGTCCCCCAGCAGTAGAAAAGACCCCAAGTACACATCCTCTTATTTTTCAAAGGCTTGCTCAGCTCAGAGTGCCTGGCCACCAGCATTGCAAGAAGGGACACTGCTGTTGTTAGGCCTCACTTCAAAGTTTCTGTATATCCCACTTCTTAATAATCTAATGAAGACTGAGCTGTCTGCTTGGGCAATTAAATTCCCTAGAAGAAACCTGTAAAGGAAAAGGAAAGGAGGAATTTATTCACATGCCAAAAAAAACCAACAACAAACAACCCCAAAACAACCAACCTGAACGATTTTTAAATGCTGTAGAAACCCCAGTGTTGCTGCAGAAAGCACAAGGCATTTGCAGTCCTGTTGTTCCTATGTGAGACTAAAACTGGCATATAAAGCTGGAATGTTCAAAGCAAGATTTGGTTGATCTTAAGACCTAACATACATAGATCTAAGCTCCTCTTGTTGTCTAGTGACTTTTTTTTACTTGTATAGTGGGAGACTGTGATTTGGGTTTTTTTCTAGTACCACAACACAAATCATAATAGTTTCTACAAGAACAGAGACAACTGGAACTACAGCTCCTCTGAGGAAAGTAATAAGGCAATACATTTTGATTTTTAGTTATCGTTCTGTACAATAATTTTAGTGTTAATAATAGTATGAATACATCCTCTTACACCGTATTTTTTATTTCTGCATCTCAAACACCTTCAGAAGGTCATAGCATTACACATTCTGCATAATTACTAAAAATATGCAATGTAAGCAGAGAGCTAAAGGAAGGCTGGGTAGGTTACTTTCTGCAGTGTTACCCAACTCAAAGACAGTGAGGGATGCACAGCTCCCAGCAAATCAACTGAAACAGTCAGGTGATGTTCAGCATTGATCCAAGGGTGCTGCTGAGAAACAAATAAACATATTGGCTGCAACATACCCGTCCATGTGCAAACTGGATCTGTACACGCAGTCCTAGTAAGCAACCACATGTGCATTTGTGCACTTTTCCTCTGGAAAGAGGTGTGCCATCAGTACTGCCCTGTGGTAGTACTGCTAAGGCCCAGGACAGCCTCCAGGCTTCAAGTCAGGCCCTTGGACATGCTGTAGGATTGTGGAGCATCAGTGAAGTGACGCCTGGAAAACTGTGGTAACAATTTAAGAGCCTGCTCCCCCCATGCAAACACGTCAGAGTTGCACTTAATAAGGGATTCTTTACCCAAAGACATGTTCCCTATAAAAAAACCCTGAGAATCAGACCTGGTGAAGTTGTTCCTTTATCACAAATATCAGAGAAATAGCAAAGTGGCATGTATGTTTTAAGGCTAGCAGAAGAGTCCTCTCTCTACCTAACAGAGTCTGTCTATTAAGTGCTCAAAGTATGAGTGGGAACATGGTCTCAGCCTCCTAGAATTGACTCTTCATCTCACTTATTCACTGTACAACTGCAGTACAATGGAAGTGAAGTAACTTGTGTAAACTACAGCCAGTGCCTTAACCATGAAGCCAATCCTTCATCCTGTTATGTGCCACTGGGACTTGCACTCATCCTCCACAAGAGCCTCTTGTCCCTGAGCATGTCTCTGGCTGCCAAAGACATGGACAGACTACTGGTTTGACCTGGGTGCAGACAGGCAGCATCCTTCCCCAAAGTCTCCGAATTCCTCTTCCACAACAGAAATAACATGCTCCTTGCACAAGTGAGAGATAATGCAGTATTATGGGCTTCTTGTAGGACAGGAAATTCATTAGTCACTGATTACATGTTTCCAGCTGCAGTGCTCAACACGTCCTGGGAACTGTGCATTAGGACATTGGTCCCACACCGGAAAGAGGGAGCCTTTTTCCCCCATACCATGTCTGCTAAAGCAGGAACAAATCTTAAAGATATCTGTGTCCTTTAAAAAAAGGAGAAAAATAGCAAAATGGGAGCTAAATGTGTCACGCTTCTATTGAAAGTGACAAAGTGAGATCACCGACTGTGGCAGGAAATGTCCTTATCTCTTTAATTTTTCAGCAGCTTATGAAGGTGAAAAGCAAAGGGAGAAAAGCCCCAGGACTGGGCAGCAGCCACTGATGCCTACGATCTGAAGGAGCTCTGTGCCGCGTTTCCAGCACCCCCTGTAGCTCTGCCAATTGTTACATGGGCAATTACAACACATCTCCAAGCAAGAGGCAGGGAAGCCTATTAAAAGCCATTACTGGGTCTTGAAGAGAATTAGAATAAGCTCCAAGTAGCACCAGTACGTGGGCAGCCAGTGTGGCGTGACAGGCAGGTGCTGCCATCACCCTGGGCTTCATTCAAGCTGCTGACCACCTGTAAACAGCAGCTAGAGAGTAATTATTAGTCATTAATAATCCATAAACTTGGTGTCCCATGATTCATCTAAGGAGTCCCAAGTGCCTGGCAGAACACTAAACCTCACGGCTGTAAGGAAGGTAAATACTGTGTTCTCATGATTATTTTGTTGTTAGGAAAACTAAGGCACATAGATGTCATGGTCAGCATTACAAATAATCACTCAAAATTTAAGGGCAATCAGACGAAGAGTGATCACTCTGAAAGGGATGCACAGAGTAAGGAACCCACATACTCCTAGTTTCAAAGGCTGCTGTTTAAAATTCCAGCTGCTATGCCTTGTTCCAAGTCACACCGTAACTCAAGGGTGAGAACTTGAAAGGATGCAGAAGTTCTGGCTTCTAAAATGACCGGCAGCCCATAGTTTGTGACATTTTTGGCTGCTCATCAGTCTTTTAATCTCAGTTTTACGGAACAGAAAAAGGCAAAAAGGCTCTCAGAGTTTTGTACAACAGCCTGCTTCTAGTCCCCTTCCCCAGGAAAGGGCTTTACGCGTACAAAACACAGGGTAGTACTACTAAGGCATTGCTTTTTCCTAAGTAAAGTCCCAGGGGGAAACAAGAAGATGGTGACAGTCTACATTACCTGTTGCATCTACAAAATTTTCAGTGAAAATAATGAGATCACCTATCAAGTCTTTAAAGTAAATGATCAATTCTGCCTGAGGGGGAGAATGTTGGGTTTTTAGTCAAGGACTTTGGTAAACCGGGCCTCTAAGAATTTCCTGCATCAATCAGTGCTGAGAGGCAAAATGGAAAGGAATTGCTGAAAGCAGCAATTAGCAGACCATTGGAAAGCACCTCCCCTTCCTCTCTGCATGTACTGGGGCTTTCAATGTTTACCTGCTGCCATTGGTAACAGCCCACTTTTCAACCAGGAGGCCAAGGAAGATCTTGAAACTTACCTTTTGCAGGGACTATTGACAACCTGCCCTACCAGCTACTGTGGTTTCAAGATAGCCAGACACTAATATTTCTCAAACTCCAACCTTCACAGCAGCTACTGCAGCTCAGGACCAAGCTCAGGAGGACACCAACACAGTGATGGGAAAGTCTTCAAGGAAATCTAAATAACTTGAGCAACACAGAGCCAAATGAGACCATGTGGACACTCTGACATATTCCTGTGGCTGGATAAGCAGTGTCCCCACCTCAGAGTTGTCAATCTCTTTCTTGGGCCAGAAGAGTGACTGCTGGTCCTCTGAGACACAGATTTCTGAGGAAGGGTGGGAAGAATAAAAGCCTAGCTCTAAGGGATCTGCCACTGCAGCAGTAGCACAAATGCCTATGAAGGCTTCACCTTTGTACATTCCAGCAAGGCAGAAGGCCCAGCAACCCACCACATTGCCACAAGTCCTTTTTCATCACTTCACTCCTCTGCTGATGCTGTCCGAGAGCTCAGCAAAACTCCAAGCCACAAATAACAGCCTAGATGCTAATGATGGGGTAGAGCTAAGTGTGTTTATCCCTTGTTGTCCCATTCTGGTGCAACAGAAATTCCTGCTAGAGGTGACCTGAGGAAGTCAAGTGAGTGGGATCCTGTGACCCTTTACTGAGGTACTTGCCAGACTAATAAATTTCAGTGGTAGTGCTATGATACGATCTTGAATGGAGACTGAGAGGAGGAGCTGTCTGTAAGAGCCAAGCAAAACACTGTGGGCACACAGGAGAAGGAGCACCAGAGCTCGTGCTTGGATGGTTTTCTTTAAATAGGCAGTTCCAAAAAGCTCCTATGATTTTCAGAAGGATTAATACAGTCCTATTAATACAATCCTGCCTAATACTGGTGAATAATCCATCCTGAGATCCATTTCTTGATAAGTTCATGGAAAACATGAGCCAGGGCAGGGGAACTCTCAGAGCTTCAGCCAGATCTGCATCAAGGCTATAGCCCAGAGCATGATGCTACCAGCAGCTCAGGTCCTGCAGAATGAGAGGAAGAGGGTAAGGAGGCTGGGGACCAACCTATTGCTCCCAAAGACAGGACTGCAGGGAATCAGTCTGTCTCACTAGGGGAAGGGCATGCAAACAAGAACTGAGAGAGAAAATGAGAAAGAAACCACAGAAGGAAATGGAAGGCAATGTCTAGGGAGGAGACCAGGCAGGGCACAGGTAAGGAAAAGAGCAGGATGGGGAATGGCAACAGGACCATGATGAAGGAAGAAAAATAGATGGATAGACAGCAGACCTGCTCACTCAGGGAAAGGACAACAGAACCCCTTGCAGCCATCAGTCCCAGATTACTCCACACATGCTTCAGCCTGCATTTCTACTGCAAGGTTCTCACATACACTCTGGAATGGGCTGCCCCACACAAAGACTCAAAATATACAAGCAGTGCTATTTTTAACCTCACTTCATGATGGGAATGGGTAAGAAGTCATGATTTAAAAATCTGGGAGAGCAATACTGCCTTTGCTGTATGGTTTACAGATCCAAAGAGAGGCCTGTGTTGTGGGGAAAGATGCTGAACAGCTCTGAAAAAGTGTAAAAGACTTTTGCTTCTCTGTGACAAAGCCAGATACACTGGTGAATACACCAAAACCAACAAAACTATTACTAAGTTTTTGTACAAATATTTTTCAGGTTTTTGAGGGGGAGGAAAGCTGCCACATCACAGTATTCATTTTCAAATTATGAAAATGTTACACTTTTCAAAAGAGTTTTCGAGGATTGCTTTAATGTAAAAAAAATGTGTGTGTATATATATATATATTAAAAAAATCCTTTTTCATCTTATGCCTGTCCTAAAAGCCTTGTAAATTTCTTTCTCCCTGTCCTGTGGATGTTCTAATCTCCATAATGAGTATTTTCATTATGCAGAAAAAAGTACTTTGCTATAATTTCATCCAATGGCTGCAAAAAGGAATATATGCCCAGCTGAAACAGCAAAAATGGAAAAAGGAAACTTCTTTTAAAGTGGAGGTAAACTGTGAAAGAGAAACTCAGAAAATGTAAGTTCAGTCAATCTTGTTCCAGTGGGAAACAACCTATATCTCTGGTAATCCCTGAAAATATAAGGAAATAACTTGTTTGATTCTGGGAATTTCACATTTAGGACATTTTTGGGTTATGAATCGGAATGGCACACCAAAGCAGAGTTAAATTGTGTTCCTTTTGCTTTCTAAGTTCTACATTTTCCTGAACAACCAAGACAGCTATGAAATCATGTTAAAAAAAAAAAAAAAAGTGCACTTAGACCCCACCAAGAACTCTTTCCCCTGCTCCCCTGCCCCAATCCCTCAAAACCACAGAAACCAAAGCAACCTCTCACTCCAAGATCACACACAGTCCCTGTCCTCTGCACTCCACCAAGGCATGGCAGGCTGAACATTCATGTCTCCCCAGCCCCCAGCTGGACAAGGAGTGACCTTGTCCTGCCTGGGCTGAGGCCAGCAGAGCTGTGGCCTTGCCTGGGGCTGCCAGAGCTCCAAGCTCCGTGTCACTCTGGTCACTCCCAGCACTGACCTGACCTCCCAGTTCCTCAGCCACAATGATGAGTGTGCACGTGTGTGTATGCTCATGTGCACGTACAGGTGGATTTATACACATCCCCCAGCAAAAACCTAACTTACAAGGAGTCAATTATCCACTGAGAGACTGCTGCTAGAGAAGTTACCCAAAGAATAAATAATAAATTTGCTCCTTTCTGTGCTAGTTTTTATTCCATGAAATACAGGCCTGTGATATATATATATACACACACACATTTTCTTTTAAAACAGCAGAAGGCTGTTTAGCTATTTTCTTGTTTCACTTTCAATATTCTTCAGCCTTAGTTAATTTCACAGGCCAGGGAACAGAGATGATTCTATGATTCCACTGGATCAGACTCAATAGGATTCTTTCCACCCTATTTCCCAGATGTACATTTGATTTTTCTTATGTTATCCCTGATACAATAATCCTTCAGCTTGCTGTTTTACATTGCCCCTTTTCAGCCCCTTGTTCTCCCCACAGCAGAGCTGGAAGGCAAGGAACTGAGGATCCCTGTTCTGAGCCAGCCCCCTGCATGCTTCGTGACCATGCTGGCTAACAGAGGCTCTGTTGTGCTCTGCACTGATAGAAACGCCCCAGCCAAGGGAGTGAAAGGCTGAGGACAGATTCATATTATACAATGTTAGTGCTATCAAAATACAGCTGGACCTAAAGAGCCTATTCAGAAGCTCTAGATCGTGCTTAAAAAGTAAAAAAGGTGTCTCAAGCACAGCTGCCTGGAAAATGCAGCTTAGTGAAACATTAAAGACCATTTTACAAAGTAGTATAATAAGCTGGGTTTGTTCTCTTGGTTTCCTTATGTGTCAAAAGAAAAATGAAAGAGATTAAACTTTAAATACTGATGCAGCATGTTTGGTTAATGACTAGACAAATGACAAATAATATTTGCCAAAGCAAGAGACATGCAACTTACTCCCCTAGCTGATCCAAATTAGAGCTACGTTTAAAGTCTATCCTTAAGTGTGAAAGCTACCCAGGCAAACAAGCCTGGGCATCTGCACCAGTCCTATCCCCAAAAAAGCACTTTATGGACCCTGTTGCTGTAACTCTATAATCCCCTCACCTGAGAGCCAAGGTGATGAAATGCATGGACTCTGCCCACAGGGGAGAGAAAGGTGCTGTTGTGTCTGCTTAGTTCTCATGTTACAAAGAACCATTGCAGAAAGCAAAACCTTGATGGTGAAACAGCTCAAAGCAGCAGCACTCAATTCTTAGGGAGTTGTCCCCTCAGAATAACAAAACAGAGACAACCATAACAGTGCCAGGCTCACATGGGGAAACTGTGAGAGCTCTGAACTAAGCTATTGCCAGTGACCCAGGGACAGTACACAGACATCTTTGTGGCTCTGAAAAGCACAAACTCCCTGCTTCCTCCCAGGAGGAGTCTACTCCTGACCTACTTTTGGCTAATAGACTTCACCAAAGCAGGAGATACTCCTTGCTTATGTATAGGAGATGACCGAGAAATGTGTCTGCACACAATTCAACACCAACTTGTTCTCCATTAACCTTGCTATGATTTGTGTTTTTATCATCAGTACAGTTCATGATTTCTCAATAATCACTGAACTCCATTATTAAATCCAAGAAACAAAAAATGTTTAGCTTTTTAGCTTTAAGGCAATATGAAAAGAGACAAATTTATGAAAAAAGAAAAAAAAAGATGGGCTGATTGTGAGGGAAGAGCATTGCTGCTACTAACAGGGGAGTGATGCCAGTGCACTGGAGAGGTCTTACCTTATCCCCTGGCTGTGGTCTCATAAGAGAGACTTGGTCATAGCCTCGTCGAACCAAAGCCCACAGCGCATCAAGTTTACCCTGCAATAAAAAAAAAAAAAAANAGAGAGAAGGTTTTACCAAGAAATGTGGTGAAAATAGGATGAGATTAAACAACAGGTGGTGGGTTGGTAAAGCTTTTCTGTATTAAGCTGTCTGCACACATACTGGTCCTGTAGCCTGGCCTCTGTACACTGTTTTTCTGGACAACCAGAAAAAACCCAGTGGGGTAATACCCAATAAGTATTATTTTGCAGTAAGCCAAACACCCAATATACAGTGAGGATGAGAGCAGATTAATGTGAACAACTCCCTTAAGAGGCACAAGTGGACAGGTATTACTTTAAAGCACTAATCTTTAGGTGTTACAAAAGGCAGAACAAAAGCACAGTACAGATGGGAAGAGAACTCAAGCATGGATAAACAGCCACAAGAATACCTGCCTAGGCAGGCTTTAAAATTCACAGATGCTTTCCAGAAACATTCAAACACTGTTTAAGTGATCTGTGATTGAGCAGGGGAGGGGGCAGCTTATCCCACAAAAAGCACTGTTTTGGGACATGGCCATAGGTTCCTGGGATGAGCATGATATGCTGCAGCCTTGACTGCACTAGCCCTCCATCTTGCTTCTCTGTAGGCAGAGATACCAGCTCTTCCCTGCCTTTAGGGTTGTGTGAGGATACATACACTAAAAGACATTGAAACACTAGATATTATAATGACAAGGGAGAACTGAGGATGCAAATATGGAAAGACTGAGTGACTTGCCCAAAAATCAAACACTACTGTCTTGTGGTTGAACTAGGGGGAAACAGAGATGGATCCCAACCCAAGCCCTTAGCCACAATGCAGTCAAAGCAAGGACAGTGCCCTTTATCTGATCCTTTTCTATGCTGCCTTGAGATGGCAGAAGACAGCATCTGCCCTCCCTAAGGTTCAAGGGATCTGCTGCTGCACCCCAGGCAAGAGTACCTGAAAAGACAGTGTAAACTGAGGAAAGGAAGATCTCTGCTTATGCCCTCTACTCTTCTCAAAAAAATACAGCAACACAGTGCCAAGTGAAATACACATTCCAAAACCAGGCAAAGGTGAGGATTAATGGCCACTTTTCTAAACAGGCTCTCTCAGCTCTGCTGAAAGAAAGGCTGTGCCTAGAAAGTGGGATATAGTATCTTAGGTGACATGAGAGACATGAAAACAGGGGGTCAGACATTACCTTGATTGGAGTGTACCATTTTCGCTGGGAAGGTGGTTTTCTCACATGGGGCTTCTTCGGCTTGGGTTCCCATGGCTCATACTCCTGTTCTGGCAACTTAATAATAGCATTTTTGGGCTTCTCCAATTTTGCTCCTTCCTCTGTTGACCCCTTGTCTCCCCATCGCACCTGATGTCAGGAGAGCACACTGTAAGAAGACACTTCAGCAGTCCCCACCAGCAGGTGGTTTCCACAGATATTAATCTAGTTCCCATTAGATGACCAAGTGCTACCAGGAATTAAGTCAAATTTATGAAAGCACCAAACTCCCACCATAATCAAAAATACACATTTAAGAATAAAATAGTCTCATTCAAAAACTGCTGGAACTACTAGCCTTTGCACATTCCAGTAATCTAAGGTATTGTGGGAATTCACAGCACCTGGGGCAGATGGGAATCATTAAGGTTGGTAAGAGCTCTAAGATGATTGAGTTAACCCAGCACCACTACACCATATCTCAAGTGCCATATCCACACACCTTTTCACATTTCCAGGCATGGTAATTCCATCACTTCCCCAGACAGCCTGTTCCAACTCCTAACCACCCTTTCAGTGCAGAATTTTTTCCCAATATCTAATAGTTTAGTATCTGATTTTGTTGTCTGACTTAGCTCAAGCAGAAAAGTGACTCTGCATTCAAGAACAATATATGATCCATGGTGTCACTGTCAGCATATGATCTCGGCATCAAAACTCTTCCAAGGAAAATGGTTAAGGATATTCAGATGCAATACTTCATCTACAGTCTTGCAGGAACTTCCTGAAAAGCCTCCCCTTCCATAGAAACCAGGTACTGCATAGACAACACCCTC
>WAAG01068003.1:0-15911 GCA_013390105.1 Tichodroma muraria
AAAAAGAAATAATATTATATGCAATATTTTAAATAACAGCAATGATGTCACTTCATATTTATATTTGCTCTTCTAACTATTAAATGCCATTAGACCTAAGCAGTTTCCCAGTAACTGGAGCCATCATTCTTAGCAATAAATTTTAAAAAATAAATACGAAGAACAGGCACCAATCCCCTCCTCAAAATACAGGTCATGCTAATGAACTTCAAATTTTGCTTCTGTACAAAAAGAAAAATTAGCCCTTTCTGAGGCAATTCTATGAAGCCATGGGTACAACCATGCAAACAATAATTGAGACTTAATAATTCAAGAATAAACACAGCTTCTAGTAATTGCGTCCATTACGTATCATGGAGTAGTAAATGCAGAAAAAGAAGTAAGGAAGAAAAAAATAAAAAAAAGAACACTGGGTAGACTCCTCATAATCGTTTTTACTCTCGCATACTTGTAAGCCTACGCTAGTAACTCTTCTGCCACAAAACTTAATACAGTTTTTTTCAACATATTGAATGAAAAATATTTCCTTTACTACTTATACTTTGTTGCTGACAAATAAACATGGCAGGTCTATGTTTTTGTTTTGCCTTGACACTATAGTTATTTCATTGTTCTAGAGGACGTAGTACGTAGTACATAGCACATCTATTATGCCTTACCTTAAATGCATACATTATTTTGGCGTTCCTTTGGTCTTCTTACTGGATTTGTTTACCAGATGCTTGCATTCTAAATTTATACCCATTTTTTAAGTGTTTATATAACACCCATAGACTTTAACTATGTTAGACTTCTCTTACTTTTCTGTTTGAACTTGCAGAGATTTTCCTTACACTTTTCATTTCATTTTCCTTACTCTTCTAGGCACCACTCAAGGCAAAAATTACTAAAGTTCCACTTGAAAACCTCACTTATAATTTTTGTTTCTGAAGCTAAACAGTAGTTCTGTCTGTAATAACCTAAAATAAACCTTGGGCAATTCTGAAGTTATAGTCTTATAAACTCATTAAAATTTTGGTAATTTTTGTGGCCCTGCAGGAATCCGAAAGATGTTTAAATCTCTTACATTTTGTATCAGATTCATGAAGTTAAAGGAAAAAAACAAAAAGGAGGACTATGAAGAAACTCAAAAGAACATCCAATGTCTCTCCTGTTCAAAGGCAGTTTAGGATTGCCTAGGGTAGGTACTTATCAATATGCAGTTGAAACCATAAAGAAAATTCTTCAACTTCTCTCCTTGGTTCATTTCCATTCTTTGTCCTTTTAGGTAAAAAGTTTTTTGTATCCTAAATTTTATCTAAAAAATAAAAAATTAAAAAAAAATCTTATCTATTTTGGCAGAGAGTACAGGAAATTGTTCTTTTTTTTGTGACAGCCTCTAAAAACATAAAAAATGGTTTTGTTTTTCTTCATGTTATATTCTTGTAATGTAGCAATCTTGGGGGAGTTTCATATTTGATTTCCAAGTGCTCCTAGTGACAAAATTAAAGGGATGAATTGGCAAGGATACTCATTCTTCATGCACAATGGAATTCAAAAAAGATAATCTATCTGTAAAGACAGAAAGAGCTTATTTTACAAGCCCTACATGACTTTCTGTGTGTTCATGATGAAATATTTCAGAATAGTCTCTGTCGTACATGGCTGCATACTCTGACAGAGATCTTCACACTACTGAGTAGAACAAGACAATTTCTCTTCTTGTTCTTTATCCTCCTAATACATTCCAAAAAGATGATTTTCCCATTCCACTGCTGTTCTTTGCTTGGTCCTTCTCTACTGAAATATATATATATATGTCTGACTCTCCAAGCATTCTGCTTTGTATTTATTCATCTGATTCTCCTGGGTGTAATTCTTTGTACTTCTATTTATTGAAGTTCTTTTGGTTAATTTTTGTTCACTTCTCCAAATATCAGAATCAGTTTGATTTCTAATCCCATTGCTCAGCGTGTTTGCAAAGGTTTTTTAACTGTCATTTGAAAAACATGTAGATTAATTTTCAATTCCATATTCCAAGTTGTTGTAATATCTCTATTTATAATAATTAATTAGATACGTTAGTCAAAACGTAATGTATCATAGCTTATCTGGTTTTATCTCTTAAAAAAGGCTACATTAATTTGTAAATAAAAACTGGATAGCTCAGAATGCTACATATAAAAGAAAAGAAGGAAAAAAGTCCCTTTCTTGAAAAGAAATATCAATTTTTCTAGCAGTAAGAATTTGTTTCATAGTTTTCAGTTATATCTTGAGTATTGGAGTATATTTTTACATTTACTGCAATTTTACTTTTTCATTTTTTGTAAGTGTTGATAAGCATTATTTCACAGAATTATGACCACTGACATGCAAACACAGTACCTATTCATATATATACACACACTACCTTGTGTACTATCTGTAACAGAAACATTTGAAAACTTATAATTTTTCAATCATAATGATTATTTACAGAAATATTCAATCACTGCAGAATGTTCTACTTTATTTTCAGGTTATTGTCATATGGAAAAATGTACACAATTCATTAACTATAATGCTAAGATTTTTTTTCAAATCTCAAATTCTATTCTGTTTTGCTACACCTGAGAATTCCATGATTGTAGAAAATCAGTCTCAAAGGGATCTCTGGGGTCTTATGTAAACAAGTTTCATTTGCCCATCACAACTGATTAGTTCCTTGAAACACCTCCCAGTTGAAGACCAATGATTTCCTTGGAGTTGCATTGCTCAGTGTTTTCAAAAAAGCCTGCCATATGGGCTGCAATAGGCAGCTTAAATAGTGAACTACTGCTGTCTTATTCTGACTGCAGTGGGGCAGGGAAGAGCTGAGCAGCACAGCCCAGGCAGATCTGAGGGCATTGCAGCCTCTGGCAGTAGGCAGCAACACACAACTGGCAGTGGGTGAGACAGTAACATCTTCAGTTGACACAGCTGCCTCTGAAAAATGATGTATGACCAAGCCATAAATCATTCTTGCTGCAGAGGAATATTTAGTAAATACCTTTCAAGGCCTTTATTGCTTCCTCTCCCTAAGAATTGCACAAGTAAATTGCTGTAACAGAGTTTAAGTGTGAGGAAAATCCTGTTGAAATATTTAGGAATATGCACAGTTTTTCACCCAAGCAAACATTTCCACTGGAGGAAATGTTTCCACTGAGTCTTAGAGAAACATCCACTACTCTCTTACAACCTCTATACCCACATCATTTGTTATTTTCTACATCATTTTCATTTCAGCTATGAAACCACATAAAATTCCTAACCTGATACCTCTTGGTACCTTGGGATATTTCGAGATTTATCAAGTTAGCTATTTTGAATAGGACACTGTACTGTGTACACAGTAAAAAAGACTGAAGGTGTTAAAAACCACCAATTAGATCATCAATACCCTTACACCCACAAGGTAGTCTCAGAGCACTTGAACCTTTACATTATTAGTAGCAACAATATTTTATGAAAAGTATGGCCAAAGCATTGGATTAGAGACCATTTCTTCTGTAGATACTGTTGTTCCAGAACACACGTAATAAGAAAGAAATCTGTTGCTTACATATATATTCCTTCACATATTCCTTAGGTACCAAAGAGAATGGAATCTGTAGAAGAGAAAACAACTGTCATGAAAGAGGGATTGAGAAAAAACAAACACAATTTAACAGGAATGCATGAGAACAGGGAAACAGTTAGAAATCCCCCTTCATAAAAAATTCCAATTTCACAGTTCCTTCTGGATTTTTCAACTCAATTAGTCGACACAAATTAAGATCTTAAGGAGTTTGCATAGGGTATCCTTAGTTCTCAACTATTAAGATTGGCATTGCTCTTTTACAAACCTTATCATTAAAACACAAGGTAAATTTAGCATGGATACAAAAAAAATTAAGTCCTTGATGGAAGCGGGAATTGGACATCTGGGAGCAGGAAGTGTTTCATGGTAAGACATAGGTGCATTTTAGCATCCTGGACTGTAGGATTGGGTGCGTGTGCTGCAAACATTCTGCAATTGTTAGCTAAATGGAGACACCTACAGTTTGTCACCACGAGTGGGTAGTGACGGTAGAACAGACATATGTATGATGGATGCTACAGAGACATTTTACCCTAGAAGAGATTAAACACCTAGATTATGACAAAAAAATACCCTGTCTTTTTTCTTCCTTCACTGCAGTGAGTTTGTCTTTCCACATTTTCTCTATGTTTCCATTTTCAGTCCAGCACTTCTATTTTGTGTGGGAAGGTTCTGTAAAATCTAGAGTAGAGAGACATCTGCACACAGTTTGAAGTAAAAAGAAAAAGGTGCTGTTCTCAATTTTGTAAATAGCATGTAAGTTTTATGATCTCCCTACTGACAGTTTCTTTAAGATGCATTTCTTACAAGAGATTTGGTTCTGCACTTCGTCTACATTCTTATGGTGGATGATAACTGCTATTTAACAAGCCAAATGTTCTTGCTTTTGCTATGTGCCTTTGGAGTACTGAAGAAATACAAAGTCATGTCATGGCAAAGATTTCTGAAAAAGATTAATGACATGCAAAGTGTGTCAGATTATATACAAGCAGTGAGTAGAGTTAATATAATAAATAGTTGGGAAAAAGTGTTATTTAGTAATTCATGTATTCTATTTGTCTCTCCACAATCATAAATCCCAGTATCTCTGTATCTATGTATAGCAAATGATTACATAAAAATTGAAAGTATAGGGTAAAGTTTTGATTGTCTAACAAGGAACTCAAGTCTTCTGACAATTGTAATAAATGTTAACTCTTAACAGTGGTTAAATGCTTTGCTGGGAGTTGCTTCAGATTTTATTTTTCTCTTAAAATTTTAATTTAATGCTCTTTTTCTTAGAAATTTCATTTAGTGCCTTTATCACCCCAAAATTCAATCTGTAAATGCACTTTCCCCTAAAATTTGTTCCTGCCACATAAGATCTTGAAACAAATTATTCTAAATGCTTCAGGGGATGTCTGAGACAATTTCTAGTGCTTTAGTGGGGGGTTGTTTTTGGACTGTATTTCTACGGTACCAAGGAGATCTTTGAAATATTTAGTTTAAATGAAACTCCAGAAATTAACGTGATACTGCTTTCTATTTTAAGTTTGGGGGGTTTACACAACTTTCTTTCAAGGCAAAAAAAATGATACGTTAATTGACATTTGTGAAAAAATCATCTTTGTGTTTTTGTAGAGATGGTTCCCTACACAGGAGTATGGTGGGGATACTGCCAGAAAGACCACGAAAACAAATTGAGGTAATGGATATTACATATACAAATGCCTACAGGAAAGGCCACAGCAAGATTCCTGCAGCTAGATTTATTCTACAGTTTATCACCAATAAAGAATATTGGTTTGACATAATTTTTTTAGGTAATTGGATCAATTATGCAAATGAGTGTCTTATTAACCATAGAACATAACTAGATTTGGGAACACAAAAAGATGAATATATGGAATTAAATCTTACCACATGGTTTAAAGGGAAGGTTTGGCTAAAACATAAAACTCCAAGGTATAAAAAGGGAGCCAGCTCATGGTCAGATTTCCATATGGAGTTCTGTTTAATCTGGGCAGATAGAAATCTTGGAATGATAAAAATGATATATGAGCATAAAAGAGGAAATAGGTTAATTCAAAGAACAAAACTCTGCCATTTTCATATAACTTCAAAAGAAAATATCTGAGTCAAAAGCTGTCTTAGTGAATATTTATAGGATGGCTTAAGGATATTTCCACATAGTTTCTGCAAGAAATAAAAAGAAAATCCTCAAACACATCATAACACTTTGAGACTATGGCTGATTAAAAGCATACCATTATTTACTGTATTTTACCTAATTTCGTAATACTTCTCCATTCACTCCTGTGCCCCCTGTATTTCTGTTTATTCCCATTCTCTCTTTATTGTGGGCTGTGAGGTTCTAGCTTCCTGTCTTTCGTTGTAAAAGACATTTGTGGTCTACATTAAACAATTACTTCTGCTTTTCTTTCACATCCTTTCTGATGTTCTACATTTTCAGGCTGCTTCTCGTACTTCTCTCACCATATTATTAACTCCCAAGTAACTACTTTCTCTAGCACTGTTGTCTATTCTCTAGAGTTTGGAGTAGGGATTTCAGTTAATGCATTGTAAAGCCCTGATTGCACTATTGTGGATGTTCTGATTTCAGCTGAACTACAGAGATTTATGCCAGCCCAGAGAGCAGTCATTGTGTATCTGAAATAACCCAGGTTTATTGAATTAAACCTATTTACAGAGTAAAGCATTACTCCAATACTGGTTTGAAACTTTTAAATCTTTGTAGAATCACCTGACATGAATGATTACAAAAGTATTTGAAAGTTCTTGCCTGTGGATCACATTACAGCATTCAGAAGATACTCAATATTAAATTTTAAGTAGTGTAGAAATAAGCACTTTAAAATAAACAGTAACAGAGTGGGATGCCTTTTTCAGAGAGAAAAAAGAACATTTTGTTTTCTTAACTGATGCACATCTCTTCACGTCTTTGGGCAATGATCTCCCATTGCAATTTATGATTCAAATTAAAATTTGTTATAAAATGTGACTAGCCGATTCCACTCAGGTTTTTCAGTTGTTAAAAAACATTGTCTCTTATCAATAGATCATGATCTTGATTAAAAGATGGAATAAATCATGTCATAACTGCTCAGGTTAAAGATATAATTTCATTTATCCAGGGCATGATCAGAGAGATTCACAAGCACCTAAATTGCCGATAAAACATTTACATTAAATATATTTATTTTTTAAGAATTCTTTCTTGCCTTTTATTTACTTTTTTCTTAAAATTTCCTTGGTAGAGGGATAAATCCTTTTTTTTTGTTGTTGTTGTTTCTGTGCTCTTTAACAGATGTAAAACCAGCTATTACAATATAGGACCATTTTTTCAAATTAGAAAGATAAATACACAGCATCTATCAATCTCAGGCTATGACATTTTCAGAGCACAATGGCAGCATTCATGGAAGAATATAACATAGTGTTTTGAAAGCTTGCTCTTCACACATGTAGTTTATACAGCTGCAGATTATAGATATCTGAAGAAATATTCACATAGACTAGAGTGAGATCAAGATGAAAAGAGGCAGCTGTTAGAGAAAGGCACAAAGCCTCTGTCAGATCTCCAGTGAACAGGATCATGGTGACACAATTGAATCAGGTGCTCACCTCCAATCTATCTGTGGGTGTCTAGTAACTGCTTACCAGACGTAGAAATTTGGGCCTCTGTGCATCTAAAACAGTATCTGGTAACTATGAAAATTAGCGTGGAAATCTACTTGAAAAGGACATGAGATAGATGTAATCACTGACAGTTCTTGGATTCCCAGTCTTTTTTTACGTGATTTCCACAGGTAGACTTCTATATCTGTGACATCAGTAGGTTTTTTTAAGCATTCTCATGGACAAGGAGAAAAGATGACATTAAGCAGCTTTATCTATATTGAAACAATACAATCCTCACTGGCAATTATAGTATAGAATCCTCAATATTTTATGAGTGGCAGAGTCTTTTACCACATATAACGATAAGTCAATTTTTTTAAAAACTCCATTTAAGATATTTTGGGGAAAAATAAATCATTGAAATGGAAGAGAAAAAGTCCCAAAGGAAAGTTGTGACAGAGTGGAAGGAGGTTTAGCTCTCATGACTGTAGTTGCTTAGGAAAGAAGAAATGACAACAATAGGTTTAGGGCTATTTTGCTTTTGATACTGATATACTGACCTAGTTGATTATTTAAAAAAACCAACATGCAATCATATCCATATTATTATTATTATATATTATTATTATCCATTAATATATCCAACATGCAACATTTCCACACATATTCATGTAAATATTATGCAGCCATAATTTTTAAAACCTGCGTATGTTGTCACTTATCTCTCCACTGATACTAGGACAGGTGTGTAAATTCTCTGGTTTAATAAGTAAAACTTCAAAGTAGAGAATTCAGAACAGACACCTTACCTTGGTTACTGCTCTCTACTTCTAAAAGTACTTCTACATCCTTATAATCCAAGGAAGTCAAATATATCAGAGAGATGTCTGCAGAAGAATTAATCTTTCATTTAAAAATTATCTCATCTGTTTGAATATAAATATTTATTCAAAAAATAAATTTTCAGGGTAGTAATGATCTTAATACTTAGCATGTGTGTGGCCTGTTTCTCTGTACAGGAAATAGAATAAAATTGTTGTTGTTTCCAACAGGGTAAACCTGTTTTTAAAATTGCCCCTTGAAAGGGCAAGATTCTCTTAAAAGACTAAAACATCATTTGCAACAAATTAAACTTGAGCTTTTTTTTCAAATTACATACCTACTTTTAAAATTTTCTTTTCATGGTATATGTTATCCATGTAATTCTACTAGATTTTTAGAAACCAAGTAAAATTTGGAGAGAAAGAAAGCATCTTTTCTGATTGATTCTCATAGTCAATAAACATACCTCCGTAAAAAGTTATGTGACTATAATCAAGTAATTGTTACAATGAATATTATTATAATTTTAGCAATATATTTACCTGAATCAGCCAGAGACACAGCAAATAATAAATTGTGAGCATGCAAATGAAAAGTCACCAGTAATACCTGGCTGGCATGGCATTTGTGTGTGGAATTACATGCAAGAGGGGAGAGAGTGAAAGTACACCTTTTTTTTTCTGTAAAAGATCTTCAAACCTTACTCCAGTAACTAATGTCACCCTCAGCTTAATCTAGTCTTCTGTGAATATAAGACTTGATATTATCTCTCTGTATATAGAATTTATATCCTTACTTTACTGTCTGATATTACAGCTGGTAATAAAGATGTTCCTTTAATAAGCAGAGTAAAAGGTCATGAGTTCATTCCTCTTGAGCATCATGATGCCTGTAAAGAAGTTATTACACACCTAACAAAATTGCCTAGCTCTTCTTATTCCCACAGGTTTTTTACTTTGGTGTTAATCAGCAGGAAAGATGGGGGGAGGGAAGAGAGATAGAAAGGTGCCCTGAATTATGCCTAAAATGTTTAACAGTGGGGTTCAAAATACCATAATTAGTCCAAGAAAAAAAGAAAAGAAGTTATAGTAATCACTATTTGGGTGATTGAAAGAAAGTCAGTGGGGGATTAGCTAAAGAAAGTTTATATTGTATTTTCTTTATGTACAATTATATTAATTGTACATAAAGAAAAAAATTCTATTGCTTGTAGTGTGGAAGATGTCATGCAAAATCCTCATTTGACAAAATGGCACCAAACAGCATTTTTTTTTCAGTTTCACTAGGTTATTGCAGGCTTTTCCTTACCCATTACACTACGTGCCAATCCATGTGCACAGATATGTGTCAGGAATGACAGAAAAAATGTCTTGAGCATAAATAAATTAATTCATAATTTTTCAAGATAAGGATCCTTAATTTTTGCAGCTTGCTCCATCTACTCGAGTTGTAGCTCTGAGTTGAGAGGGGGAGAAGATGAGGGCTGGGTTAGCAGAGAATACTGCAAGATGTTTTAGAGGTGTCACAGGAGATTGTAGAAGGCATCTGGAACCAATATTGACCATATGTATAAAAAATGAAGTTTGATTCAGTGAGTTTTATTTAGTCTGGCATGGTTAGGACTTAGAAATGCCCAGAATTCTGCTGATTTCCAAATCCCAAGGTCTTTGGCTGTTTTGCCCATTGAGTTTCTTATTTCCAAGAGAGCATCTGAAAAGGGACAAAAGTGTTCCCAGGAATTAATTTAGAAAACAAGGGAATCCCAGTGGCACAGATTGTCCCACTGGATGCAGCAAAATCAACCTGTCAAGAGAAGTACACAGCGCACTGGCTTGGACTTGTATAAGAAAGGGTGGTAGACTGGTGCAGGATGTACATGAGACCACAAGGGAGATGTGAGGGAAGACATAAGAAGATACAAAAACAGGACATGTGAGGAGAAATGTGAAGAGGCCTGTCTGCAGAAAGGAAATGGAAGAGGAACATGTAAAGGGATGTGGATGGAGACATGCTGGAAATGCGTTCTTGGAAGGAGTTAAGGTTTGGCAGAGAAGGCACTGTCCATGGGAACCCATGCTGGATCACAGACAACCCTGAGGGACTGGGCCCAGGGATGAACCCACAGTAGGGCAGAAGCAGACCTACAGAGAGTGCAGCCTGTGGAGAGACTGGGGTCATGACAACCCCAGGGGGACTGGGGCCCCTGAAGGGACCCTTACCAGGGCAGGGTAACCCTGAAGTGTACAGCTGTCCATGAATGCTCCATGCTGGAGCGCAGTAAATTAAGAAGAGAGAAGCAGTGGAGGAAAAGAGTAAGATGCAAAGGGCAGCAGAAAAAAATGGCTGTGCATTGACCTCAACCTCTTGCATTGCTCATTGCCTCTCCAAAAGGTGTGGGAAGGATTGCATAGATTGTGCTGCTAAAGCAAGGGAAACTCAGACTAGAAAAGGGGAAGGAAGGTGGTGGACTGAAGAAAACCTGAGAAACAAGCAGAAAGGTAGAGTTTTTTCCTAGCTGATTGTTGCTTTCCCTTCTTCAATAGCTGAGACCATAACTAAAAATTTATGTTAGTTGGAAAGAAATGGGATGAAGTGATATTCCTGGTATCAAGATTGTTTTGCCCGTGACAACTGAAACAATGTTTTATAATACTATTTGAACTAAAATAACTTTTATCTGAGCGTTGGTTGAAGTTCATGTTGTATCCAAACTGATTTGTTTATGCTTGGCTGTATGCAAAGTCCATATCTTTTTCTTAGGTACCAGTTCACCCCTCTCATAATGCCATTTTCAATGCTCAGTTTATTTCAACATGTCCCAGCAATAATTTAATGTTCCCTTTTGTATCCTGCTCATATGGCATAAGTGAATGCATAGGGGATATACAGATGTTCTTCAGTACGATGTACTTAGCCAATATATGAAGAGAAGGTCAATGTTTGGGAGAGAAAGGGAGTATGAGGGCAGTAAAATCAATGAACTCTTTATTTAATTTAACTTGCAGGATGACCACCACATGTTACTGCATCAAATCAAAAACCAAAACAGAAACACAAAGAAATGAAACAGAGTTTCCATGGGAACTGCTGTGCAATACATGATGACAGCACTTTCTGTAAGTACAAAATATGCAGAATTGACTTAAAAATACAAAGCCAAAACCGAACAAAAAAAAGAAAATCCAGATAATCTTCTCTAGCCAGGAACTTGGCTAGAAATTTTTTTTCTCATAGGTACCACTTGAAAATCAAATCAGTTTTGCACAGCAGGTAATTTCCAGAATTCACAATATTAAATATTTGTCTATAGAGTGTTGTGTATGAGTATATATGAAAGACAGACAACACAAAAAAAGATTGGTTTGAACATCTACATTAATCTTTATGATAAATCTTATGCAGTACTGATGTAATCGTCTCCCTAATAAATATTGTAAACCCAACTAGTTTGGAGCAAAAGTTCATTTAAAAGACACCTGCTACTTGCTGGCTGTAAGGGATGGTCCGAAGATCCTTCATTTGCCTCATGACCCTCTCGAGGACAGAGGCTGAGACCCCGAACAAGAGAGCCCCTCCTCAACAGACTGTGCAAGAGTTTCTGACCTGGTCAAAGGTAGATGTGTGCCAAGGATTGTTCTCAAACACAGGTGTGCTGGTGTCGTGGTGCCCTGGTCCGAATGGACGCTGATCGATAGCTGACACCTGGGGCTCGAGAAGAACGCTACGCCTGCTGCTCGAGAAGAAAGAGCAAGACTCAACATGAGACTCCCCACCTGTTGGCCAAAAGGACTTGCTTCGAAAAAGGGTATAAAAAAGAGACTTTGGGATGGTGGTCCCTTGAGATCTCCCCACAGAAGGAAGACATGCGAGGACCTCGTCTCGTTGTTGGTAACTATTACCCCCAATTTTTCTCTGCTTTCTCTCTTTCTCTCTCCTTTATCTCTCTCCCTCTCTATATTGCATAACCTGTTGTTGGCACTCAATAAAGTGCATTGTTGCTGTTAGTAAAAATCCAGTCTCTTGCTGTTGTGCCTTTTGTACCCTGAGATCAAACGAACCCATCACGAATCCCACCTGAACAGATCGTGACACTGACCTACTGCAGTGCAGTTAAATACCACCCTGAAAGCTTGAGTTTAATGATTTAATTTATTTAGTCTTAATGTGTCAACTGTAGGGAAGCAAGCATATTACCTTTTTAGCACACTATCACCTCTAAGTTGAATTAGAGCAGTTCTTTCTCCTCATACACAGTTAGAGGTGAAAATCCCTGAAACATGTAGAACTCTTAGCCGAGAACTTTTTCTCTTTGGCGGTCATTTTGCAGCATTGTGTATCAATTCATATAAAAGAATAATACAACTTATCTAGACATCGAACAGCTTTATTATCATACCAATTAAATAATAAATGGCAGAGAAGGTCCACCTATCACTGTTTTCTACTTTATAGGAAATAATTGAAAGATACTGATACTTACATACTTTTTCACATCTCTTATCATTTTACAGATGAATAACTCTTTTCTGTTGCAAAAGTATTGCAGAAATTTCTTCTGCCCTTTTAAAAGAAGTTATTTCATGTTCTGTTTTCAAGTATCTCTGATGTTTCTATTTGTTTAAAAAAGCAGTTGATTTTTTTAAACTGGAAGATCCTTATTCTGCGATGAGGGAAGTAGGCTCGGCTTATGAAGCTGAGGTGAAAAGAATTATTATAGAAACAGATGAAAATGATAACAGCATTTAGCTTCTCAACACTTTTAATTATAAAAGATTAATGGGATTCTTTGAGAAGTGGTAATATGTCTGTTACTTACACTACATCTTAAGTATTTTCCAAGAGAAGTCATAAATTAAAGAATTTCCCTTTATTTCGAACTGTGCTTTGTTTTTCTAAGAATCTACATATAAAGGCCACAGTTCTCAGATGATTAACTATTAAAAAAATTGGGAATAAATAAATCAAGTCAATAATGAAAACATTTAAACTTAAAAGCTTCATAATGACAAAAGAAACATGGACAGATATTTAGCTAGAGATATATGGCAAGTCCGAGGGTTCTCAGAAGACATGAGAAGTTGGAGAACTTTTGGTAAATCTTTTGTAAGATCTGAGAAAACACCACCTCTATCCTTTGATTAAACATATGGAAAGATTCTTCTAAAAAAGGGAACTGTATGAGAAAATACCCTTCCTCAACAAAATATGCGGAGTTGATACACATGAAATAAAGACTTCCACTGACTCAGTTATAGCCACTTACTCTTCAGCTTCTGCTGGTGAAATGAAGTATTGAAAGTACATTGTTTTAACTTAATTTTAATTCACAGCTGAAAGATTATTAAAGAAGCAGAAACCAGAGTTTATTCTTGTTACTTTGTGCACATAATTGTTAGGAAACTGTGAAATAAGTACTTTCTAAAAGATACTTTAGAGATGTATGGTTAACCACACAACATTAGGACACACCAGTTTAACAGAAACTTGGAAATTTTCTTCAGCTTCTGTTGTGTCTACATCACATTACAATTAACGATTACATAATCATGCTTTTGGGTTGGTTTTTTTTGTGCCTGGCATTTCTATATACCCAGCCTGTTCTTCATGATTGTGTATAGAATATGTTGATGGCCACAAAATGTGGGAAAAGCTTTACAAAAGGTTGTGTAAGAACATCCTTTTGAATACCATCCAAATACTAATTCTGTGCTCTGAACACTCAGTGAACAGAAATACTGAAGTATAATACCAGTATAGACTGAGAAGAATGAGGATACAAACCTTTAGGTGTTAAATAAATCTGAAGACCAGATCAAATTTTCTAGAGACCATTCTTTATTAAGGAAAAAAAAAACAACAACAAACAACTAAACCAGAAGAAACAATACCCAACTTCTCCCTCCAGCTCACAAAAAAAACAACAGACTCAAACACACTGGGAAACTATGCATTCTTTATGACGAAAGAACCCAAAAAAGACCTTAGAATTACAGAAAAAGGTCAATATACATGAGACAATTACTTTAAAATCTTCTTACATTTTTTGTAGACTCTTCCTTAGTATTTTCTATGACATATCAGCAGTTCTTAAGGCAAGAGGCAAACCTTTCTAAAAAGCCCCATTCAGGAAACTGCTCAGGATATGTACTTGGAGAAATTGCAGACATTTTTCTCACCTCACTGACTTTGTAGCTCTGTTTGCATGTGATTATTTCAGCAAGAAAGTATTTACCACTATTCTGTAAAGAAATAATCAAAAGTAAGACAGACAATCAAATAGTATTTGTGAAGGTCCTACATGTTCCTTTTTCTAAACTATTAGTTTGGAAACAGCCTACTTTAGAGACTTGGAATGAGATCCAGGGAAAACATGTTTTCTTGTTCTGTCACTGAACTGACTAGCCTTAGTCAAATTGATTCTCTTCTCAGTGCTGCTATTTCTGGGTTAAATGTAGAGAAGTCAGTGACCTCATTAATGTGGTTTGACCCACTAATGAAAACCTGTAGCTATTATTCAGTGTTGTTTTCATAAGAAAGGTTTGAGGAAAGCAGGACATCTGTCCCTCTAGAATAGCATATTTTGCATGTATCCTGAATTGCCTGCTCTGAAAGAGATTGTAAGTAAAAGAATCCGCATTATATTAAAAGCAGTTTTCAGAAAAAAGGAACAAAGTTATACCTTTGTTTTAATCCTGTTCATTTTTAATGAAGTACATGAACTTTAACACATATTTTACTGTGAATGAAGAGAGTGTAGCATTTTTGAAAATTATTGTCAGTGGTTAAACTATATTTATATGCACCATGTAATTTTTTTTTTTTAAATACTGTCTAAATAAGGTATTATTTCTTATTCAGGAACATAAATAAGCACCAAAAGTTACAGAAACATAATTAAAGATGAATAACAATCAAACACAAGTACACATATGTTCTTCAAGCAGATCGAACTAAGATTTTGGCATGGCTTTATGGACTCTAAGGCTTTCATAGACTCTTTTCCAGGATAGCATGGAAAAGAGCCCATGGAAAAGTTTATCAGCTACCACTGATTGCTCAGAGAGGTCATATTATCGCAGTCAGAATAGGTATCTCACTTTACGATATCAAGAATGAAATAAAGTGAAACCCACTTTCACTTACTTAATTTTCTAAAGCCTAAAACAAACTTGGAATATCCTCTACTGGTGCTCAAAGTGCAGCTTGGTTGCAAGAGAAAACAAGGAATGAGGAACTGTTTACACTTGCTTGAGAAGAATTTTACTGAAAGTTGCAAAACTTCATCTGCATTACAAAATCCTGACTAGTTCATTGACTGAAAGGTTAGGTTTGCCTGAATAGCAGTAAGATTGTAGAGTTGAAATACAAGTTGAAGATCCTGTTATCTAAAGTCTTTTATCAGATCAAGCTGTATTCTGATCTTTATGGATTGTCATTTTATTGTGCCATACTTGGAGAATTAACATCAGGTTTAAGTCAGTGAATGATTTTTCTCCAATAAAAACAAATACATTGTTGCATTAAAATTTTGCTAGCTTGGTTTTTAAACAGTACTGAATAGAAGTAGAAACCATCATTATACTATTGCTCATATAGAATCTAAAAGGTTCACTCAAGACTATGAGAATGACAATTAAAATCCTTATAGGGTGGTGGATATGGCCATGATGTTCATTCAGATGTTTCTCATGGCTCCTATTCCATGACATCACTCAGAGATGTATTATCTGACGCAGTATTAAAACTGCCTACTGTCCTCTGATCCACTAGATACAATTTCTACACAAAAGAAAGACAAACAGAATAGAAGTAAATCACAAAGTGATGAAAAATTACTGAAAATGCAGGTTTAGAGGCATTGAAATCTTATCATCTATGAGTAACAAAAGCT
>WAAG01068004.1:0-23484 GCA_013390105.1 Tichodroma muraria
GGTAGTCTGCTGCGATTTCGCCAATACGGGCCTCCTGCTCCGGGCTGAAGACCGGCTGCGGGTCCGAAGCGTGTGCCGTTGCAATAAAGCCAATGTATGTTGTAACTAATAATGCCGCTAATTTATGTCTTTTCATTGCCTGATTCTCATGGTTAAAAGAGGGATTAACGTTCTTTCTGAATGGTACGGGTGAGGGTCTGTTCTTCTCGCTCCGGCATGCGGCCGCGTTCAGTATTTTCTGCCACCCTGAGCATGTCGCGCTCAGCGTTTGCCAGATCTGCAATCACACGCGATGCCCGCGACTGTTCACCGGATGCCTTGTCAGCACCTTCCAGCTCACTCCTGACACCTGCAGCAGCTTTCATTTCCTGTCCACCGGTGTTTGCCTCACCTCTCACCCTGGCGATCACATCCGCATCCGGGGTGAGTGGTTCCGGTTTACGCGGATTAATTTCTTCCGGTTTCAGTCTGATCACCTCTTCCTGCGGAATTTCCGGCAGCAACGACTCCGGCTGCCTGTTCCGTCCGGCTTCTTCATTGCGAACCTGGTCTGCCAGCAGCTGTTCGCGCAGTTGCTGTACGTTATGCTCGTCAGTCAGCGTGGAGACAATACCCGGAGAGACATCCTGTTTTGTCCCGCCGCTCACCTTAAGCAACCATGCTGAAGGCGGTTCATCGCCGGTCTGCCAGACCACGCCGTCCTTCGGGTGATGTCGTACTGCATCGAGCGCGGCCGCCAGGTCACTGACCACAATCGTGTTGCCGGACTGGCTTCGCTGCAGTACCGCACCACGGGCACGTTCTGTCATGACCATCCGGGTCTCCCCCTGTGTCATCCGACCTTCCGGGCTGGCAACCAGGGAAACCAGGGCCAGGCCCGCACTACGGCCGTTGTTGTCATAAACCGGCAGCGCCAGCGCCGGTTCGGGAAAGCGCCGGGTGGCCGGGATGATTTTTGCCGTCAGTGACGCATCCTGCATGCCCTGATGGCGTACCCAGGCGCGGCCAATGGCCGTTTTATTCACCGGCTGACCCATTGCCCAGATGGCTTTCGCCTGTTTACGCTGCGTTTCTGGTGCCAGCGCATCGTGCGCCGTTTTGATATCCCGCTCCGGCGTTTTTACCGCCTTCACCCAGTCCGCTTTCCCGTCGGTATAAATCTGGACGTGCTCTTTTACGCGCGAGGCCGAGATGTAGAAGGCACGGCGGGAGGCAAGTGACTTACGCCCGCCTTCCGTGCCCTCAAGCGCAATGACATAATCGCTACTGGCCCCCTGAGCACCGTACCCGGTGACAGCCCAGCCGTAATCAATATGCTGCTGCGCCCTGACGGCCCGAGGATTGATGGTGATGCGGCCGTTTTCCCCCTTCAGACGAATATTGCCCGTTTCGCTGACCGACTCGACCGTATAGCGCTGGCTGGCCATCTGTCCCTGCTCCTTGTCTGTCGCCGTGAACTTTAGCAGATCGCCGGCGCGGACTTCCCTCTCGCTGCGGCGAAACAGCTGCACGTCGCCGGTGATGAGTTGCTTCGGGGAATACAGTCCAATCTTCCCCTCCTCATCGCGTACCGTGACCGTACTGCCGTTGCGGTCAACGGCCAGCACATCCTGGTAGCGATCGCCGCGTTTAACCACCATCCCGGCTTCCCAGGCATCGGTTTTGTTAAACTCATGACGGGTGTGGGTGATTTTATCGAGCACCGGCACCGTAATGGCCTTCTCCCCCAGTTCTCCCCGGGCAGCCAGCACAGCATGAATACCGGCATTTACCGCATGACGGTCAGCGTTCAGCTGGGTGATAATGAGGGTACGGGACCGTGCCTCCGGCGTCCGGTCCGTCCAGTCAGCCACGATGTCGTTAACGGGCGTCTCCGTTTCCTGAATGGCACTCCCCGGGAGCGTGGCTGAAGCGCTACGCGCCACACGGTCAGCCGGCTGGGTTTCAATGCGCTGCAGGGCCGCATCGATCCGGTTATCAATGATGTCGTGAACGGCACCGCGCAGCTGCAGGTCTTTCTGGCGGACGATTTGCTTCATGATGGCCACATCCATCGGACTGCGCTCCTGCATCAGCTTAAACGGCGCGCCCACGTCGACCGATTCAAACTGGTCGATATCCCCCATCGAGACCGCGCGACCGCCGCCGCTGGCAATGGCCTGGAACAGGGCTGCCGTATCCTGGTTGCCTGCCATTGAGGACTCATCGATAAGAAACACCTGTCCTTTATAGTCGGGCTTACTGCCTGCGGCCGTCGCCTGGTCATGTTCAACGATAAAGGATTTGATGGTCTGCGCCCGGACACCGACGTCGCTCATTTCTTTCACCGCCTGGTGCGTAGGAGCAAGCCCCGTCATAACCGGACGAACGTCCGCCGGTATGGTCTCCAGTGCAGATATCACCGCCTTCAGCTGAGTGGTTTTCCCCACGCCGGCATAGCCCTGAATCCCGATAAACTGATCCGTGGTCCCCAACACCAGGGTGGAGTTCTTCGAAGCTGTGGAGGTTAATCACACCGTTCTCATAGCTCAGTTTCAGGCGGTAGGTTTTTTCCTGGTCTTTCATTGGCGTGATGATTACGCCGTTAGTGGTGGAGGACTTCAGAACTCCGCTGTACTGCACGGAGCCATCATCCATGACGCGAATTTCTTTCGTGTCGAACTGGGTGGAAATGCCCGCTTTCCTGATGCGTTCAGCTTCAATGTCCAGAGCTTTCTTGAGTTCGTCCCGTTCGTCGGAAGGGACGAATCCAAGAATCATTTTCTGGTTGTTGTCGATGTTTTCCGGGGTGACGTTCAGTCGCCAGTAAATAAAGGAGGCGGCGAATTGTGTCAGGCCTGGGGCATCGACACCTTTTGAATCTGATGTGAAGGGGCGATTAAATGTTAATGGTGTGGTAATGGTTTTCTGGGTGGTGGCAAAATACCATGCAAGCGAACCTGTCAGTACGTTACCGGCCCCCATAAGTAAAGTTAAAGCTGAAAGACCAATAAACGCATAGCGGAGTTGTTTATCGCGCTCTCCTTTAATATTCAGTTTCATGAAAACTATGCCCTCCAGTGCCGGAAACTAGAATCAGGTATCTGGCGAAAGGTTACTTTGAATAAAAGTGATGGCAGGTGCCAGTAACAGAAATTAAGTAACCAGTACGACCCCTGCCCTTTTTTCAGATATCTGACGATGAACCAGAGGATTCCCGCTATAACGCCAAGTTCAACTGACAGGTTGTTAAGCACCCCCAGAACAATAAGGGGTGCGGTAACAATTAACTCATCAATTGGCAAACCTAAATAGCGGTCCTGCTGGTTCATTGTTTCCGGGAAGTTGTATTTATCCTCCTCCCCGCTCATCGTTTAACTCGCGATGCCGAAGGCTACACGGGTAAAGATGATTGCCATTACGATACCGACGAATACCAGCGGTGAGCGGGCCTTGATGTAAATAAACAGGCCCATGATGATTTCGGCAATGTAAAACCATTTAATCAATGAAGAGCCAGAACCGAAGGTGGAATTAACCGTGGTGTTCTGTGAGGAAAGAAGGTCGGTGCCGCCAGCGAATGCCGGGTGAGTGACCATAAGTGCAATTAAAAAAGCGCCTGCTGACTTTAAGTAAAATTTAGTCTGGCGATTTTCGCGTGCTTTGCGGAATAAAGACGCTACCGCCCATCCCTTACCGACGTTAAGGGCGCTGCCTTTGGTTAACATGTTTGTTTTCTCCGAAGTAAACAAAAGTGATTCGCGTAAGTGCTTGTTTACGCGGGCGCAATTTTCCCATGACCCTAAAAAAAAAAAACTGTGACGCATGACACATTTTTTGGAATCATTCAGATTTATCCGAATATGTAAGTGAGTAGGCTTTGTTGACCAGAAAGTATGGAAATGGCCTCCGGGATCTATAGCTATGAAAGTTAAAGAGAAAATGTGGGATGGTCGCGGCCGTCCACGTAAGTTCCAGCCGGGTGAAGCTGTGGAGTGGCGATTGCGCGCTCCGGATAATCTGCTTATGGAGCTGAGAATATGTGCCAGAGCTGGCAACAGGAGTGTGAATGAGGAAATTATTGCCAGGCTTTTGTTGTCGCTGAATTATCAGCCGGGTAAGCCTGTGATTAAAACAGCGGAGGGAGAGAGGCTCATTGCGCTGGCGGTGAGATTTGAGGAATGGCTTGGAAAATTACTTGATGGTGAATCCGTTGATGCTGTGAAGGAAGTTAATGTCCCGCTCAAGCAAGAGCAATTGTGGATGTGGCGTGAGGGTGAAAGAATTTTGCTTCCGGGCAAAACAACCGGATATAGCATGCGTATTCCTGAGAACCTTGCGGATGAAATCAGGGCAATGGCGAAGGTGCATAACCGTAGTCTTAATGACGAAATGCTCACCCGCCTGATGAATACGCTGGGTTATTTCACGGAAAGGTTACTTGACCAGAACGAGGATGCGCAGGCACTTAAAGTTCTTTGCATGGAGTTCGAGGTGTTCCTGAAGGAAAAAATAAGGGAGGTGGAGAAAAGTGACCTTCCCTGGGATGAAAAGCCGTCTCAGTGATCGATTCTGGCCGGAGTGTTCCGGCCAAAGAAGTTATTTTACCCTGCCAGGAAGTGGTCTTTTTCGGCTTTATCTTCCGCATCGTTAATTGCACTGATGTTGGTGTTTATGAGCTCTTCCAGTTTCACGCCAGAGTCGGGACCTTTGAGAGTAACGAAGATGTCAGAGACAAGGGCAGTCAGAATCATAATACCTTCTCGTGACCCGGAGACTTTCTTTATAAGGTCGCGCCTAAAACCATCCAGGTCAAATGAGCTTCCTTCTTCTTTCGATTTGTATACCATTAGCCAAAGGCGTACTAATTCGTTGACTATCGAAGAGTAGTTCATCTCAGAAGAGGTGGCCCCTTTCTGTAGCTCTATTTCAAGAATATCATGTATTTCGCGGTCAATTTTGTCTTTAAAGTAAATGTTCTTTCTTGGCATAATAGTTTCTCGATGTTCTAATGCAGTGCCTGATGCGGCACTGCAATGGCGAACTTTAACAGCTATCCGTGGTGCAGGGTTCTGGTAACCAACTGATTTTATATATGACTCATCCCTAAATATGTGTGCTAATCAGGCACTACGGTGTGTGTGCATTAGGCACTATGATGTGTGTGGTTCAGGCACTATCTGCTTTTAACTTACTCTATTAATTGAATACACACAATCCCCACACTTCAGAGTGCTGTATTAGCACACATTGCAGTGCCTGATTAAGCACTGCAATGTGTGTCAGTCCACACACCTTAATCGCACATACTCAAAAATTACGAAATAAAACACACATCATGCCACTGAATTTAAAGAAAAAATCTGCAAGACGAAGTCTTGCGTGGGGTGTGATATTTTAAAGGGTTAGTAAAGAGCGGCATGTTAATACCGTCTACCGCTCTGGCATGTTTATTTCGGACAGGTGTTAAATCCCTTCAGGAGAGCGCTCACGCGCGTTTGTAGTGAATTTACTTGATTACGACGATCCGCCGGGGTATTTTTTAAAGCGCCTCTCCAGAGCCCGTTTATTTCGCTAAAAGACCAAACCATGAAAATATCGTTACTGCCTGCTGCTTTACTGACTCTTTCACTATCTGCTGGCGCAGCTCCGCAGATGTGCTTTGATCAGGCCGGGAAAGATTACCAAATTGATCCGCTGCTGCTTATGTCAATTTCGATTAAAGAGAGCCATCTGGTAGCGGATGCGATAAATGGATCAAACAGGAATGGAACGGAAGATGTCTGCGGTATGCAGGTGAACAGTTCCCATTACGGTAAACTTAAAAACTTCAATATTACCCGTGAGCGCCTGTTAAATGATCCATGTATCTGTGTTTATACTGGAGCATGGGTACTGGCGCACAACTTTCGGTCATACGGAAAAAACTGGGACAGCGTCGGGATGTATAATACGGGACCGAGCAAAAAGCTCATTGTACAGCGCAAGGCCTATGCACAGGACATCAAAAATATATATCGTGTATTACTGGCCAGAAAAAAGTTACTTTCTGAACGTCTCGCGCCAGCTGCGGGAAAGGAGCATGATATTAAAATTGCAGAAACAGCATCGTCACATAGCGGGCAGTAAAAAGCCGCTCTGTTGAGCGGCTTAATTTTCAGGCCTTCAGTTTTGCAAACTCATCCGCCATTTTCCAGAGCACCTGATTTAATTTGATGTCACCATCTATTCCGGTGACTTCCCGCGTTCTGGTCATCTTCCCTTTTTCCGTTCTGCCACGAATTCCCCCACGGATCACATTTTCCTGCACCACGTTAAACGTGGTCCATAAATCCTGGCCTCTGTCGAGCACACGGCGAGGGTTAATAATTTGCTCCGGTGTAATCGGCGCTGGTTTTCCATCGTATTTAAGTTCCAGGGCGGTCGCACCAAAAAGGCGCTGCTCAGGCAAAGTGAGCTGAATGCTTTTCATGAGGTCTATATTTTCATCAACCGCGTCGAATGTTTTCAGCACCGTGTAAGCGCCTTCAATAACCTGCCCGACAATATCCCCTTTGTGGGGTACGCGGATTTCACCAAAATCCTTCCATGCAACCAGACCATTACTGCAAACCTGACGGAACATACCGGGGATCATTTTATAGCTGCTTGAACCATCATGGCTATTCAGCAGAATAATTTCCGGTACTTCTTTTCCGTTAATCTGGTCATGACGGCGCAGGCGAAGCATATGCTTTGTAAAGTCGCGTTTATCCTGGTCGCGTGTACGTGACTGAGTGGCATAATATGGCTGAAAACCTTCATCACGTAAGCGATCAAGAATGTTAATGGTCGGGATATACGTATAACGTTCAGAGCGTGAATCGTGTTTATCCGATGAGAACGCGCTGGGAACGATGCGCTGTAATTCATCATTAGTCAGCGGACGGTCTTTACGGATCGAGGTAGGCATACGATAACGGCTTGCGAAACTGACCATTTTTATTTACTCCTGATTATTTAGTTAGAGATGAAGAAATAACGCGGTGAAAATTATCCAGCGGCATTGCAGCTGCCACCGGGCGACCATCTACAAACCAGACAGAGATATAATCCGGGCATTCGTCATTTATTAACGTCAGCTCAGTGGCATTCTCTGGCGGCGTAAAAATTGCCGGTTGTGGCTCCCCTTCCGATGCTGCCAGGACCCAGCAAAACAGATCCGTGAACTGGGACATGGTGAGGTTTGAATCACATCTTCCGGTAGATTCTTGAGCGGCGGTTTTGACGTTGACGTTTCGTGTGTGCATCCTGGTTTTCTCCTGTGGTGATGGTTGTCCATCTCCCTGGTGAGTTCTCTCGCGGCAAAGGGCAAAGGAGCAACGGCGAAGGGAGGAAGGAAAGGGGCGGAGACGAAAGTTTTTGCGGCACGCAAAAAGTTTTGGCGGAGTGCATTTCACCCCTTGGATGACGACCCGACGGTGCTACGACAAGCCCTCCGCGTGAGGACGCACGGGGGATGGCCTCACCGGGAGAACAGGATGCACACACCCGACACGTCGGAACGGCGTGGCGCCATTAAAGCGACGGCATCAGCCGGCGCGGTGAAAGCGGCGCGACCGGAACGGTCGCAGCAAGCGCTGCCTTTGACCTTAGCCATCAGACCCTAGCGTCAGCCCGAAACCCGCAGGGGTTCGGCGGAGCCCGGCGGGTGCGTCAGCGGCCGCCCTGGCGGAGTGGGGCTCGACGACCGGACAGCAGCGCTGGCCGGGAGCCGAAGGGGGCCAGAAGTGGGATTCAGGTGCTTTCAGAGGATTTGCTGATCGGGTTTCAGAGCCGGCAACTGCACCACGCCACGCCACGCCACGCCACGCCACGCCACGCCACGCCACGCCACGCCACGCCACGCCACGCCACGCCACGCCACGCAGGACCGTATCCGTGACAATTTGCCCTCACAATGCCTTTCATCTGCATCTCTCCGGGCTTACATCTGGGCGGTAGGGGGCAGCGCCGCAGGCGCTGGTCTTGCCGTCCGTCAGCCCGAAGGGATGGCAGGGTTTTCGCGCGCGAACAGGCGGCGCCTATGCCCCGCCCGGATTATTTACTTTCCATCCCCCTGACCGCCCTGGAGAATGAAGTGGCCGCAAAGATAGACGGCGCACTGGCGGGTAGCCGATTCGCAGATCTCATCCAGCACTTTCGCTGTGGTTACGGGGCTGAGTCCTGATTCGCGACGTCGCTCGTTGATGAGCGTTTTATACTGGCGCAGGATGCTGCGGGTTTCCGGTGACAGTTGCATGGTGTTCTCCTTTTGTTCTGTTTCCGGAGGCAATGCCTCCGGCTTTTCTGTCAGGCCTCGAGCGCAGCGCGCAGGCGCATCATGACGTCGTTTTCTTCTTTCAGGGTTTCTTCTGCCGATCCGCCGCCATCCTCCGCGCATACTGCGATACGTTGCATCTCCCGTCCTGCAAGCTGCATGACTAAGGCCAGCGATTTCGCGGGAATAGTCACGGTTCGCTTCTCGCGTCGCTCATCGAGCATGGTTTCGACAATCGCCCGTATCTGGCCGATATCTGCGCCACTTTCAAGGCATGAACTTAGCCGACGCAGGACTTCATCCAGTTCCTCATCGGTTAAATCCCAGTCAAGGCAGACGCAACGAATGTCATTTCGATTCCAGCAGGCGAAAACGTATTTCTCGCCATCGAGGTCGGAATGTCTGAACATTTCAAGGGCAATTTCTCTTGCTGTACCAATCATGTTTTTCTCCTTTTATCGGGCGGCATCGCCGCCCGTGGTCAGTCAGTCAAGGGCACGCCAGATGGTGGCGCTTTCCGGATGGGTGTCAGCAAATGCCATAAGCTGCTCATAGCGACGGCAGAAGTGGCGGCACAGCTCTTCATGGTCATGGTTGCTGTGGTGCCAGCTCCGGTGATTCAGTACCAGCGCCGTGAGAATGATCCCCGCCACTTCCCCGCTGACAGTCTGCTCAAACCAGTTGTCCGGATTGCACAGGGTCAGGCTCTCCACGTCAGGCGCCATATATCCGCCACCTTCCGGCAGCCGGTAAAACTGCCAGAATCCCCCCTGATACTCAGGGCAGTAACGCTGGGCATAGGCGTACACGGATGCATCGGAAGTCATAAAATCGCCGCCAAACAAATCAGGCAGGAAAGTCAGGCGCTGCGCACCCTCAAGACGAACAGCATCACAGGTCACGGTCTGGTTCATAGATCCTCCACGGTTAACATATTCTCGGTTCCGGCATCGCCGTGACGACACGACAGACCGGCGAAAAGCGGAGGACACAGGGGCGACGCCGCAAGCCGCAGCGCAAAGCCTTCACGGGCTGAATGCACCGTGAAGGGTGCGAACGGGTGAGGACGGAGGCGTCAGCGAACCCTTGTGGCCGATGCGGCCGGGCTACAGTGAAGTCACGGCGCATGCCGTCACCGCACGGAGCTTCAGGGGAGTTTCATTGTCCCGACGTGGCCCGGAGGGCAGCGGCGGATAGAAGCGGAAGGCACTGACATCCTTTTCGCTGTGGATGTCCACCGGTTGCCGGGGCGTTACCCCGGCTCTTTCCCTTACGCGGCCAGCGTCTCCTGTAAGGCGTGAACGTCCTTCAGCTCATTCCTGACGGATTCAGGCTCCTGCCGCCCGGCTTCCCAGGCCATACCGATCCGGTTTTCCAGCTCACATTCATAGTTACGCAGGACGCGGGGCAGGAGTACCGCCGGAACACTCACCTGACGGTTTGCCGCTTCCCGCTGACGGGCCAGGAGATCGCTGACAGTCAGATTATTTACCCCCTCCTGGCGGTATTGCGTCATTTTCATTTCGCCGATCGCCTTCATCAGATTCCGGATTTCAGCCCCGTCCGGTTCTGGCTGGGCTTCACGGCAGGCCACGCTAATCCCCTCTTCCGTCCAGACCAGCAGGACCAGGGGTTCGTCAAACGTGAACATGTTTTCAAGCTGTACACAAAGTTCTTCGCGGGTTCCGTACATCGTTTGTTCTCTCTTGTAAGGGGTTACAGACCGGGCATCAGCCCGGCAGGGTCAGTCAGTCCTGAAAGGTTTCGTCCAGCACCAGGGCTTCGCGGTAGGCTTCAAGAAGCAGGGTGTTGATCCGGCGCAGAGTCTGCGCAGCCATACGTTCGGTAAGCGTTGCCGCGTCGTGCCGGTGCTGCGATTCGAGGCGGTTCAGCAGCATCCGCACGTCACACATGGCATTGCTGAGCGCGGCCACGTCCGCGCGCAGGTTTTCAAGGCCCGGGTAGTTCATGCCGCCTCCGGATAGTCGGGGTAAAACGCGCCGTCATTGGCCGCCGGCATCCTTCTTGCCCGTTCAACCTGTGCCAGACGTCGAACGCCGGCGGCGTGGTACTGCTCAAGCATCTCGATCCCGATATAGCGGCGGCTGGCTTCGGCGGCGGCCACGCAGGTGGAGCCGCTGCCGGCGAACGGGTCAAGGACAATAGCCCCCGGACGCGTGAGCGATTCAATCAGCGGCCGCAGGCTCTGCACCGGCTTCTCCGTCGGGTGATGTCGGTTGCCCGTGTATTTCCAGGGGATCACGTCCGGGATGGGACGGTCCGGGGTTTGCGGCCTTCCCTTTGCCAGCAGGTAGGCACTCTCATGGGTGTAACCCACGAACGTCGATTTTGAGGCGTAGCTCTTGGCAAAGACGATATGGCCAACCACCTTGAAACCGGCCGTTTTCCACGCATTCAGAAACAGATCCGCGCGGTTCCAGGCATAGAAACTCACCATGAGGCTGTCATTTTTCAGCACGCGGTACATTTCATGACAGGCGGGCTGGAGCCATTCGGAAGAGTTGTCCCCGGCCAGGGTGCGGCCGGTACGGTCCTTATAGCCAACCAGGTACGGTGGGTCGGTAAGAATAAAATCGACGGCACGCGCCGGAAAACGGGACGTCACCTGCACGCAGTCACCCAGAATAAAACGGGACATAGACACACTCCTCTCTGATATGCGGCACCCTCTTGCGCCGTGCCGCCACAAAAACCCGGCGAAAAGCGGAGGGCGCAGGGGCGACGCCGCAAGCCGCAGCGCAAGCCTTTCACGGGCTGAATGCACCGTGAAAGGTGCGAACGGGTGAGGACGGAGACAACGTGAACCCTTGCGACCGCAGCGGCCGGGTTAGCGTGAAGGCACGGCGTTGAACACGCCGCCGGCTGGCGGCAATAAGGCGGAGGGAACCGACATCCTTCGGTACCGGTTCTGGTAGCTGATGAGTCCGTGAGTGTATGGCAGAATGCACACTGATAATGGATTCGCGCCGTTATCTGACATGTGTGCCTTTGATTTCAGGACGTCCCCAACCGGAGACGTCTTTTTTTTGAGTCGGATATATGGCAGGTGAAAAAAGGCAGCGATTGTGCAATTATCTGTGCCGAAAACATCTGATGGGTTTTCACTTACAACGAATATGACACATTTCAGGACACCCCTCCCCGGAAGNGGACGCGACGGCAGGACGCGATCAGCGATGTCGTTCCAGCACCAGTCATCGCACTCCGGTACGGGTTCCAGCAGGGTCTGTAATTCCACGCCCGGCAGCAGGGAGAGCTGCTCCAGAACCTCCCCCAGAGAAAGTCGCTCTCCGCTGGCATCTTCACTCCCCAGGTAATGGTGATTGATATAGACGGCAAACTCGCCGTTATCGAGTTCAATACAGGTCAGTCTGAACATGGTTGTGTCCTCAGCATCCGGCACCCTCTTGCGCCGTGCCGCCACAAAAACACGGCGTAAAGCGGAGGACGCCAGGGCGACGCCGAAGCCGCAGCGCAAGCCCTTCACGGGCTGAATGCACCGTGCAGGGCGCGAACGGGTGAGGACGGAGACAACGTGAACCCTTGCGACCGCAGCGGCCGGGTTAGCGTGAAGGCACGGCGGGTAATTTTTTACGGGAGATGTAAAGCGGAGGAAAAATTTCACATTAAATTAAAATGTGATTTACATCACAAAACAATACATTATAATCGCCGAAAAATTAAGCGTTTAGTTTTGACGGCAGGGATGAGATGTCACCCTGCCGTTTTTTTCTGAAGTGTACGGGACCGGATTTAACGCGCAGGAGCTGCACCAATACGTCTCAGCGCATCCTCTACTTCACGCAGCCCAAAAATATCTTCCGGCGGCTGCTCTTTTCCGGACAGGCTACATACCGTAAAGACGGCATTTGATGCGGATAATCTCTCGCGGAACAACGCCTGCAGTGCCACAACGACCAGCGTACGTTCGTCTCCTGTCAGTTCTTCAAGCAGCATACTGTTTCCTTCAGGTTAATGTTCATATTCATCCCCGCCCCTCTGGTTTTTTCTTGTCAAACGCCAAGAGAACCCCGAGGCCGATCAGTGAGGCATAGCAGACCTGCATCGCGATTGTCACCGGCAGTGAGATGTTATCAACCAGAACGCCAGGAACCACGACGGCCACGCCTGCCAGTATCATTCCCCTGCCGGTCTTTTTGACCCGTTCCGGCCACTGAGATTCAGGCACGTTCCGGGCGCGCAGAAAGTTATGAATGCACTGCACTGCTTTTTGTTTAATCACTGACATGCTCTAGTCTCCGAATGCCCGGCGCATATTTTTCTTTATGCTGGTCGCTTCAGCGGATACCGGTGCGGCAGGCTCCGCTGGTTTCTCCGGCACTGCAGCCATACTCACGTCAGCCGTACCAGCCATCTGCTGAACCAGAACCTGCAGCTCGCTGACCGTGCCGGGCGGTACCGGCATACTGGCCAGCAGACGCGGCAGCTCCGGTGCGGTCGTATGCAGGGCCAGACCGGTGATAATCAGGTTTCTCAGCAGCTCTCCGCGCAGGCGGGATGACACGCCCGTCAGCACACGCTCAACCCGTTCACTGCTCCGGTCATCCTGAAGCGTCAGGGTGTAACGCCGGCGCTGGTATTCCGTCTCCGGTGACATGGCCAGAGCAGCCACGCCACCATCAGGCTCATCAGGAAGTCCTGAGAGTGAAGACCAGGTGCCGGATACCAGGGCCATCACGGCACAAAGCCGGATGGCACTCAGATGTCCGTCAAAGAACACCGGGATCAGCGCCGGTAAACGGGCATCCGTCTGGTACATCACCGCCCCGGCGGTGGCGGCGGTCCGGATGAAGTCACCGCGCAGGGGCTGTGAGATGGTGCTGATGGTCGCCATCGCCGTGATGTCGGTGCGATCGTCGCTGTGCAGATAGAAAGAATACTGGCCGTCCGGCACGTTTAGTCCTCTTTATTGTAAAGGGCAATCTCTCTGGCCAGCGCCAGCTGCGGATCGCCGATAACCTCGATACGGTCAGGAGCCAGAGGCCAGGCCTGACGGATAGCCTCTTCAATGAGGGATGCCCCTCCCCCGACCAGGAATACCCGGTTAACGCTCCTGAAGACCGTCAGCTCACTGGTGACACGCGCGCCCAGGGAAGTGATTGCCTCTGTAATTTTGTTCAGAACATCGTCAATTTTTCCGGCATCGTTGATCACTCGCTGCAGATACTGACGATCATTGCGGTTGCGGATGACCGTGTCAGCAATAAGCGCGCTGGTTTCGCTGTCTGCAGCCCGCAGCGCGCCTGCAGCTGCGCGGGTGACCTGTGACACGCCGACAGACGGATTGCCGTGTACCGCACTGATATCATCAAACTGTCCGACAATCACGCCGGCATCGAGCGTGGTTCCGCCGAGATCGATAATCAGGGTGGTCTCAGCGGGTCCGGGCTTCAGCTCCGCGAGACGGGAGAACGCCGCCGGCAGTGATTCAGGCATCACCTTCACGTCCGTTACGGTAAATGCCCTGCCCTTATTCAGAACCAGCTCACGCATCAGGTTTTCTCGTTTGCGTCGGATGTTCTCCTCGTTCCGCTGGCAGTCCCCGTCATAATACTCGCTCAGGGGCAGCGTCACGGTCAGGCTCACCGGCTGCGGCTCAAGTCCGCTGTTCAGCAGGGCATGATGCACGGCCAGCAGGTTGAGATCACCGTACTGGTATTCCACGTTTGTTGTCGGGATGGCATCCCGGCTGACGCTGTCCCAGGTGTATTTCAGCGTGCCCACCTGATAGTTGAACGTTGCGGCACTGAATTCCGCCACTTTCCAGCCATGCCGGAAGGAGTTAGCTGAAACCCGGGTCTGCAGCTCGTTTCCTTCAAACCATGCCAGCTTAACATTAGTTGAACCATCATCGCAGTAAATATTCATCATTATGCTCCGTCAATTAAACTCAATTTGATACATATTATAAGAGCAAAATGGCAAAATAAAAGCCATGCTTCTCATTATGAGTAATTTAAATGTCCCATAATGATATTAAATAGCATTTTGAGTAACTTAGGTTACTCACCCTGTTCATGAAGCAGGTGATCTGGATTATCCTCACGCTGTTAAATATACTGTATGCATATCCAGTATATTTAGACGTCAGGAGGAAAGATGAAACTGCAGCTTTTCAGCACCGGGAAAGCACTCCCGCCACAGGCCCATCCGTTGTTTGCAGACCTGGCCAGCTGCGGTTTTCCGAGCCCTGCCGCTGACTATGTCGAGTCCGACCTGGATCTCCATGATTACTGCATACGGCACCCGAGCGCGACTTACTATCTCCGTGCCAGCGGTGACAGCATGTCCGACGGCAGCCTTTACAATGGCGATCTGCTGGTTGTGGACAGTGCAGAGAAGCCCCGGCACGGCGATATTGTTGTGGCCAGTGTGCAGGGGGAGTTTACGGTTAAACGGCTTCTGCTGACGCCACGACTGACGCTGCAGCCAATGAACGCCGCCTGGCCGCCGATTTATCCCGACCCGGACGATCTGGATATCTTTGGCGTCGTCACGCACATCATCCACCGCCCGAGGGAGATGTACTGATGTTTGCCCTGGCCGATGTGAACAGCTTTTATGCCAGCTGCGAACGTGTTTTCCGCCCGGATTTGAAAGGAAAGCCGGTTGTGGTGCTCAGTAATAACGATGGCTGCGTTATCGCAAGAAGTGCCGAGGCAAAGCCCTGGATCAAAATGGGCACGCCGTGGTTTCAGATGAAAAACGAAACGTATCCGGAAAAAATATACGCGTTCTCAAGCAACTATGAACTTTATGCCTCGATGTCAGCGCGCGTGATGAGCTGCCTGGAGGAGCTGGCCCCAAGGGTGGAACAGTATTCGATTGACGAGATGTTCCTCGACCTGACCGGCGTTGAGCACTGCATGGACCTGGAGGACTTCGGCCGGCAGCTGCGCCAGCACGTGTATGACTGTACCCGTCTGACCATCGGCGTGGGTGCCGGGCCGACGAAAACCCTGGCAAAATCAGCCCAGTGGGCCTCAAAGGAGTGGAAACAGTTTCGTGGTGTGCTCGCCCTGACCAGGGGGAATCCTCAGCGAACGCGGAAACTGCTTTCACTGCAGCCGGTCGAAGAGATCTGGGGCGTGGGAAACCGTATTGCACGCAAACTTAATGTACTGGGTATCAGGACCGCGCTCGATCTGGCCCTGACGAACCCGGCCTTTATACGCAAAAATTTCTCCGTCGTTCTCGAGCGAACAGTACGCGAACTGAACGGGGAAAGCTGCATGTCGCTTGAGGAAGCACCACCGACGAAACAGCAGATCGTCTGCAGCCGCAGCTTTGGAGAGAAAATCACGGAGTACGATTCGCTCCGCCAGGCTGTCTGTCAGTACGCAGAGCGGGCCTCTGAAAAGCTGCGGAAAGAGCGCCAGTACTGCCGGCATATTTCCGTTTTCATCAAAACGTCTCCGTTCGCCGTTAAAGAGCCTTACTACGGCAACGTGGCCACGGAGAAACTGCTTACACCCACTCAGGACACCCGGGACATTATTGCGGCCGCCACAACGGCTCTGGAGCGTATCTGGAAGGATGGGCACCTGTATGCCAAAGCCGGTGTGATGCTGAATGACTTCACCGGCTCCGGCGTTTCGCAGCTGCAGCTGTTCGACGAACGTCCGCCACGTCCTCACAGCTCTGAGCTGATGAAGGTTCTCGATGGCATTAATCATTCCGGTCTGGGACAGATCTGGTTTGCCGGGCGAGGGATAGCGCCATCATGGCAAATGAAACGCGATATGCTCTCCCCTGCGTACACCACCCGCTGGAAAGATATTCCCGTTGCGAGGATCAGATAAATTCTGCTTTTCTGAGAGAGCCAGTAGTGCTCGCCGCAGCCGAACGACAGGGCGAAGCCCGCGAGTGAGCGAGGAAGCACCAGGGAACAAAACGAACATAATCTTCTTACGCACCTAATACAGGAATCACAGTAACAATCTCAAAATCTGTATTGTGATAGAAACAGCTGAATAGAGTGGGACCATGGTCCCAGTTAAATCCGGCGTGTGGAATCGATATTCCAAGCGGGCTTGACGGGTGAGTTCTGACACGCAAGTAGGAAGTGGGACCGTGGTCCCAGTTAATCTGGTGTATGAAATCAGTATTCCGGGATGGGTTACCGTCTGAGTTCTGATATGCAGGTTGAGGGGTGAACTGCGGAACTAGTTAAGGAAAACTAGAAAAAACTGGATCTTTAGATTGTGGTAACAATCAGGTTGGGAGAAGTAAACAGATCTTTTTAACAACACTGGGCTATAGTGCAGAAAATAACTGCTTCGGATGTATATATTCCGAAGCAGCATGTAACGCATTAAGGATATTGGAAATTAATGAAGACTCTCGCGTGTATCATTAAACAGGCTAAACTTTTTGTAAGTCGCGCAGTATGCTTTCTATCTTCTCGATACACTCGGCAGGCAAACGAGATTTATCGAGATTAAAAATCACCTTATCGCCTTTGTATAGGGCTGTCGCACCAGGTACAAATTGATGACGGGTATTAAGGTTTACTTTTTTACCTGATGGCTCTTTCAGAACATCCGTCAGTAAACCAATAACTTCCTCGGATTCAAAGATAACTCCCGCTTTCTTTTGCTCATGAAGCTGTTGTGTCCGTTGCAACAATAAAGCTTCTTTTCCCGAAAATGCTTTGTACAGCGTCTCCCCAGAGCGGGCGGAAAGTTCACCAGGATGAGTAAACAGGGCAACCACTGATTTTGGCAAATGGGCCGTGTTGATGCAACGCGTGATGATTTTACGGGAAATATTCTCAGCTTCAGCCAGAGCAGAGATATTGCCGTTAAAATCATTTTCCAACCGCTGTGCATAACGGTTGCCCCGTTCATAAGCGCTGACAGGACGATAATCATTACCCAGCCGTGATAAAGCCATCATCTGTTCGTCATCGAGATCCCCGACGAGAACACGATAATCTGATGATGTCAGTATGGCGGCTTTACGACGGCGACTACCATCAGCAATTTCAATGACACCTTCTACCCTTCGTCCGAACGCAGGCGTCTGTTGACCACTCAGCATAAAAGAGGGAATCAGATCATCAAGCGCGTCTTCGGTCAGTAGTTCCTGGTCACGTTCATTACCTGACCAGACTCTTGATGCCGTCTCAACACTCTCGCCCGGGATCGCTTCCAGAATAAATTTCACTTCCCGGCCACAAACCGGAAGCAGAATGGTATTCCCGCGGGCCATGGCTCCAACCCGTGCAATTAATGAATCAACCATCGGTGCAGCGGGTGCCGCTGAAGGTTCAGTTTCGGGGCGGATATCTTTTACGGTATGTTTTGGAATGACTGGTGCACGTTTCATTATCTGATCTCCCAGCGAGGTTTAATCAGGCGATCAAAAATTTCATTACAGACAGGCTCCCAGATAGACAGCGCATTTCGCCAGGCTCCTGTAGATGAGCGCTGATCGATAGCCTGCTCAAACACCGTTCTCATACGGATCTGACCTTTACCGACTTCGTCGGTCTCGCGAACAACGTTTTTCAGTACCATGCTTCCCCAGGCATCGCGGATCTGTTCTTCCATCCAGGGTGACTGTGAGCCATTGTTATTGCTGTACTTGGTCAGAAGAATTCTAACGTCAGGTTCAAAACCCTGCAGGTCCACGTTTTTTAACAGGTCGCGCAGCATGTCAAAAAACTGAAGGGCAGAGGTGTAATCAAATAACTCTGCTGGCGTTGGCACGATGAGTACATCTGCAGCACAGACGACATTGATGGTACCAATACCGAGGTTCGGTGCACTGTCGATAACAATGACATCATAATCATGGGCCACTGTTTCGATGGCCAGGCGAAGCATCATATGAGGTTCTGTCGGCAGTTTCCCGTTGTCAAACCTTCCCATTAGTTCTGTCTCAATGCGGTGCAGAGCCAGGCATGAAGGTATGATGTCGAGACCCGGCCAGCAGGTGGCTTTGACGGCATAGGCTGCATCATCGCGCTCACCAAGATAAAAAGGCAGCAGTGTGTCTTCGGCATGGATATGCAAATCAGGGACCCAGCCGTGGTACATGGAGGCTGTGCCTTGAGGATCGTTCCCTTCGACAAGCAGTACTCGCAGCCCTTTCAGCGCCAGGTCCTGTGCCAAATGTACAGATACAGATGTCTTATAGACACCCCCTTTATGTGCTGCCACCGCGATGACGGGCGGAACGCTGTCATCAGGACGGCGCAGACGGGTGCCAAATACATCCCGCATATGGTTGATTTGTTCAATGGTGTAGCCCACCCGCTGCTCTACACGTCCACGCATTTCCATATCAGGATGGGGAAGGCGTCCTGCTTTTTCTGCATCACGGATTGCCTGAGAAGAAACGCCAATCAGATCGGCGGCCTCACCCACACGCCAGCGACGGGTAATTTTCCTGGCTTCCGGGCTATCATCGTTAAACTGTGCAATCGCGATAGCTTTCGTCATTTCATGACCGGCCGTAATGCACTGGTCAAGCGTTTCCATCAGTCCCATTCTTTGTTCCTTATTATTATCTTTGCATTAATCTATTAAATCTTGGTAAAAGGCGCAAAGCAACATTAAAGTTGCAAACCGTCTTAAATATTGCAAAGCCGATCAAAATATAGTCTTGTTCAGTTCAGCATCCGCCTGAAAGGCTGCCGCATGCTTCAGTCAATATCATCCGCTCGCCGCAGAAAGTATGCGCGCGTAGGCGCATGCGTCGAGGAAGCGGAATTACTCCGTACTAACAAGGTGTGGCTGACGCTCTGAAGCTAACGAAGCTCCACTGGAAGGAACTGAATGGTAAGGAATTGACTATAGTATGCAGATTATTGACTGCGGTATGAAGCTGAATAGGAATAGGGAAGAGTAATGACATGCATTTTTCTGCATATCACAGTCAAGACTATTGCCTTTCCTGGTGTTGTATTACTGGGTTGTTGTACCAAGATTCACATTGTGTCATGTCAGTGGTCCATATGTATTGGATGCTGGCTGTTATTCCATATTTCGATCCAGTAATTGATCCTTAAGGAGATCATGTTGAGATCAAAAAGAGATCCCCGGATCGTTTAGCGCCCCGCTACGCCTGAGCCTGGGGACTATCTTCATTAACTGTAGTGTGTGGTATGTTGACTGTTGTGTGCGAGATCAACTATTGCGGTATGCAATTGTATTAACTGGGGTATGTATTTCCGTTGACTGTGATATGCGTATATACTTTCGTTTGTGGATAACCGCGGGTTAATAAAATGGCTATGGAAAATAATGAGTTACCCCTGAATCTTCAGGAGGTCAATAAGACAACGGGTGAAGTTGTTAAGCTGGATGTCAACAGCGCCAGTACTGTTCAGCCTGTTGCGCTCATGAGGCTTGGTCTGTTCGTTCCTACCCTCAAATCGACCTCTAGGAGTAAGACGAACCGCAAAAACGTCACGGATGCGACTGAGGAGCTCGTACAGCTGTCCATTGCCCGGAGTGAAGGGTATACCGATGTCAGGATCACCGGATCGCGCCTCGATATGGATACGGACTTCAAAGTCTGGCTTGGAATCATCCGTTCAATGTATGATTTTGGCGTTAAGGATGACACGCTCAAGCTGTCTTTTGTTGAGTTTGTTAAAATGTGTGGCTTTGACTCCCGGCGCTCTAACAAGAAAATGCGTGACAGGATAAGCAACTCCCTGTTCAAGCTGGCATCCGTAACCCTCAAGTTTCAGAGTGAAACGAAAGGGTGGACTACGCACCTGGTTCAGTCTGCCTATTACGACATCACTGCCGATGTCGTGGAGATCAGGGCAGAGCCCAAGCTCTTTGAGCTTTATCAGATGGACAGGCGGGTCCTGTTGCGTCTGAAAGCCATTGATGCCCTGCAGCGCAAGGAGTCCGCACAGGCACTCTATACCTACATTGAAAGTCTGCCACAGAATCCGGCCCCCATCTCCATGAAGCGTATGCGAGACAGACTCAACCTGACGTCTAACCTCTACACGCAGAACCACACGGTGCGCAAAGCCATGGCGCAGCTGAAGGATATCGGCTATCTGGATTACACCGAATTCAAACGCGGCCGGGCCACCTACTTCAGCGTGCATTACCGTAATCCGAAACTCATCAGTAGCAAGGTCGTTGTTCCCCGTGAGCCGGAAGAGGAAGTACCTGAGCAGAACTATGACGAAGTTATTAAAGCCCTGAAGGCTGCAGGTATTGATCCTCAGAAACTAGCAAAAGCGCTCGCCAGCGTGAAACCGGGAAATGACTGAGGAATGCCGTTTTAGAGTTTGTTGACTGTGGTATGCAGAGCGCATACCACAGTCAATTTATACTGATTCATCATTCCGTTTAGGTTTTGCTTGCCTTGACTGCGATATGCGGATAGGCCTACCGGAGTATTGATATTGACTGCGGTGTGTGGAAGAGCGGGCAGTCTGCTCAACATCTTCACTGCGATATGTTTACTTTCATCACTTAGTCAATATTGTTCGTCAGGGCGGATGTCCTTAGCCCAGTACTTTCACAAAGGGTCTTAACCCACCGAGATCAAAGGATTCCGGGGGCAGCGTCCGGGATTCACTGATCCGCACTCCCGTGTTCCAGAAAGTAGAGAACAGCATTTAATGGTGAAGATCCGGCATATAGAAGAGTAGGGCTCTCACTTCGGGGACGAGTAGGTACGCCAGGGTGGCGCCGGTTAAAGTGGCCATCCTTCTGAGTGCGGCCGCGGTCGCAAAGTCGACCCCATGGGCTTTCGGCAACAGTGAAATGCGTTATGAAGAAAAGGGGGCAATGCAGGGATGAACAGGATCGGAACGAAAAGGTAAGTAATGAAGAAGACGTAAAGTGCGTTACGTGAATTCCGGCCTGGTACAGCCTGGACCCCTGTCAGTTTTCACGTAACGCAAGATTAATTTATTATCGAATAAGTGGATGTCATTACAACTGTCTGTAAATTTTGACAAATTTAGTTATCTTTTTTTCAGCATGGCAACAGCATCAGCCTCTGCCATTGAAAATTGCACACGATGCCTTGCAGCAACATCGAGCGCAAATACCTTTGTATAGACTTCCGTCGAGCTGATCGACTTGTGCCCCATCAGGCTCTGCAGCACCTTCAGCGGAATTCCGGCATACAGCATGTGCATGGCGTAGGAGTGGCGGAACGTGTGTGGCGTCACCGGCACGGAGAACGTCACCCCGTCGGCGGCTGCCGCTTCAACAGCTTCGCCCAGCCAGGTGCGAACGGTACGGTCGGTGATCTCCCAGATGCGCACCTTTTCCGTTCTGCCGGTGCGCTTATTCCGGCGTTCCAGCGGTATTTTCAGGGTGGCCACCATCATTTCCAGCTGGCGGGCATACTGCGGATCGGAAAGCGGAACGTTACGATGAGGCTGGCTGCCGGCCGGAGCACGGCCGGCCGTTCGGGCCGCTTTCTCCACCCGCTGTTTGAGGGTTGCCAGTTGCACGAACGGGTAGGGCGGGGCCAGGGAAAAATCACTCCGGGTCAGGGCCAGTGCTTCGTTAATACGGGCGCCGGTGTTCCACAGGGTGGTCAGCAGCATCTTACGGTGAAGATCGGGCACGTAGTGGAGCAGGGCGCTCACTTCCGGCGCCAGCAGGTATTTCGGCAGTTCGTCCTGAACGAGCGCCATCTGGCGCAGTGCCAGCGCGGCCGGGTAATCGATGGCCACCGGCAGCTGAGCAGAGGAAAAAGCCCCGCTATGGCCTGGCAGTGCTGGCATCATGTTATGTCACCATTGTCATTAGAGTGTGCAGTGCATCACCGGTGCATCCGGGGATGCCGGACCCGGCAGGATCAGATACTCGGTAGCAGATTTGACACGGTAATTGGTGTAATCTTCAAACGAAACCGGGCTTGCTTTCATCCCCGCGAGAAAAGTTTCTTCAAGACCGCGGGCACGCGGAAGCGATAGTTCTATCGTCTCAGGATCGATGGCCATTTTCTGGCGGGTGGCTTCCAGCTCAGTGGTCAGCCGGTATTTTTCCGTACGAAAAGGAATACTCTCTTCAGCGTTTCGCTGTGTATAGGTCACGTCAAACATCATGCGATCACCGTCGTTCTGCAGTACCACGCCCCTGAGGAGACTTTCTATACGAACGGGGGATTCACCTTTCTGCGGAATCTCCGAGGTCCGGCTGCAGATAATCACCATCCCGGGTTTCTGACTGGCATTAACCATCCGCATTTCACTGAGCGTTGCCGCCCCTGCATCCCGTGCAGTCACACCCAGCAGGATCGTCAGCCCCATTATAAAACCGGTCAGTTTACACATCGTTCCTGTATCCTTTACGTTAATGTCTGGATCATCTTCAAGGAGAAATCCCGCCGGACTACACTATCGAGTGACATGTGGCCGCCAGAGGGTGTCCAGCCGACCACTCATTAAATGCTGCTGTCGGCTATCAGTAGCGACCAAGAGTCATTAACTGGAAGCATTTTTCCTCGGAGAGCTCTCCTTCTTTCTTTGGGAGAGGGCCAAGGAAAGGAGTTATCACATCGACTTCTGTGGACAGATACCATGTGTCATCAGCATCATCCCACCAGGCAACTGTGCGATCGTCCCAAGTGTGTATCTCACGGTAGCAGCCGTATCCGTATATGTGCTCAAACTCCGATTCTTCCATCCAGACTCTGTCATGCCCAAGGATTATGAGAGCCTCAAATAAAACACTCAGTGTAATTTTCATATTCATAATCAACTTCCTTATTATTTAATATCTATTAGTTCTATTTATTTATCATCGCCAGCAGAACATTCCGTTGCCCGCCCGCAGTGATTAGCAGAATAACAGTCACTGCCCGCAATTACTGGATCTCACTCTTTTAGACTTCCGAAAAATTCATAATAGCAAAGTTTTCGGAAGCGATGATGAACAGATTAACAGGATTTACTCGTCAGGTCGGTCTGATGCGGAGAGGGTGAAAGTTATCTAACTACTTAAAGTGTAGCACATTTTTAATTTTCGTTTCACAAATCAGCGCAGAAAATCGCCGTGATCCGGAACTCAGGGTTTTCGGATCTGAAGAGAAATGAGAGAGGGCAGATGTTGCTATAGCAACACAGTCATCACTTTCATTAACTAAGAATTCATCACAAAAATTAGATAGATTAGTTGTTATAAGTTATCAATTAAAATCATTGCTATGATAGCATATGAGTT
>WAAG01068008.1:16396-31593 GCA_013390105.1 Tichodroma muraria
TTTGTAAATCCTTGCTTGGACTAGGAAGGCTTTCAGTGAGCACTGAATGCACCATGCAGATTACAGCATTAGTAGGCAAGGCAGTAATTTAAGCTGCCTTCCATGGAGCTCTGTTATTGTAATCTAGAGCAGGACACAGGTATCTTAGATATGAAATACAGAGTGTTTGTATTTTTCAGTTTCATTTATAGTAGATTTTCTTTCCATTTTAACATCTGTCATTTGCCCCAGCTTCATTGTCTTGCTTTGCCTTTGTAACCTTTTCCAGTGAACAGGAGATGCAATGTATATAATCATATATAAGATTTTTTTTGTTTTGTTTTAATTCAGGTTCAGTGGATGCAAACAAGGCCCAATTTCTTGGCTGTTGAGTGTGTTTTTTGGGGTTGTGGGTTTTTTTGTTTGGTTTGGTTGTTTTGGGTTGGCTTTTTTTGACTGATGAACTACCCAGGCTTTGTTGTCTGTAATCAAACTGCTGTTACTGCCTGAATTTCTCTGGACTCCAGGTCATGGGAGGCACCTTGGCACACCTGCAGTCATTTATTAATACCTGCACTCATTTATTCATATACCCATGCATTGCAGTAGACTTGGGGAGCTCCACTTGTGGACAAAGCTGGAGGCTGCTTAAACCAAGCCTAGACTGTCAGGCTTCTAACCTAGTTTTTCCCAAGCTGGTGTTCAAGTTCTGGCTTGTGGAATCCCTCAGCGTAGGTGCTGAAAGCTTTCTCTTCCAAGAGGGTGAGGTGTGCTGAGAAGCTGGGAGGATCCCCTAGCCATGAGTATATCTGAGAAGTGTAGTGTAGAGTCTCTCATTTTTGAGTACTCTGGGAAGGTACACGGCCAGGGGGTGTCGATATCAGCTTTCCATGCCTTTTTCATCCTCTCTCTGCCTGGATTATGTGTTCTTTGGTGTCAAGGTCTCTGATTGGAAATTCACACAATATTTAGAGCAGTATTGTCGTGGATTCTGCTGGGCTGTTCTGTAATATAAATAAAAATAATCTCATTATGTAAGCAAGGTACTGAATAACTCGTCTAAATGAGCTAAGACAGTGGGTGCAACAGTGCCAGTTATATTCTCTTTGAACAGGTGCATCCGCATGAGGAAATAAAAGGTAGGTAGGTAGGCAGGTAAGGACCAAGTAAGAAACATTGAGCAACAGCAGACTGTGACTCAGAAGCAATTTAACCATAACAATCCCCACAGCACTAAAGGTTCTTTTTCCCAGAAATGCACAATATGCTGCTCTCTGCCATAAAGCTGTTGTCAGCTGACATCATTGTGTTAATATAAGACTTGCTATTATCCACAAGATGCACGGTTAGTAGAGAGCACTTCCAGTGCTGGCTGCTAACTATTACTAATGTTCTCCCAATTGTTGAAAAACAATATATTAAAGATATTTCCTGCTTAATATTTTATTCCTGATGGCTGGTATGCTTATGTTGTGTTAAAAATAATGCTTCTAATATCACTCCAAGCCAGCGTTTGATTTATTTAGGAGAACACAGAACGACCACTTGCCAAATGCCTCTCTTGAGTACCTGTTGTAGATGCTTTGTCTTTTTATTTATTTTTTTCTTCAGAGTAGCAGTGTGGAAATTTGTGGCTTTTATTTTTTGTTTATTGTGACCCTCTCAAAGTCTGTGTGTTTTCCCATTGACTTAATGGTAGCCAAGTGCTTTTTATCCTATATGTCTCTTGGAGAAAACAGATTAATGATTTATCACTAGCCAGAGAGAGCTTTTGCTGAAAGCACACAAAGGCAATAATTTACCTTGTGATTTTATAAAATGCAGATCTTTTTCCTCATATTAAAGAAGGAAACTGTTGAAGTGAACAGAGAATTGGTGCTCAAGTACTGTCTGCAATGCGAGAGGGACGCTGCAATACCATTAATGAGATTCTCCCATTTTCCCTTGGAGATGTGGCATTGAATTTAGAAAAGAATTTGAACTATTTTCCTCTGAAATCTCACTTTTCTGCTCACTGAATAGCTACAAACCTTTATTGTTTAATAGCTAGCTTCACTTTTAACTGATGGAGTTTCATAAAGGTAAGATAATAGCTCTGAAAAGGTAAGACTTTTTCTAGTCACTGTTTAATTTATCGTAATTATGTTAAGTGCTAAATTGAAAAAGGCTTTTCTAGTTAAGATGAGGATAATGAATAGTTGTGTGTTATTACCATAGCCACGATGGGGGAAGGAAGAAGTGATTTAAGTTTTGCTTGAGACAGAAAGAAAGAAAACCTGCCCCAATGTGGTCCTTAATAATTTATTTTCCTCTTTCTATCGCTGACTCCCAGGTTTTGCTAAAAGAGTTTTCTGCCCTTTGTACCTCAGGGATGCAGCAGTTTATGAAAGGAATCAGCAGGCACTCCAAGTGAAAATGACTGTGGAAATAGAGTGAAGAACCAGATTGCACCCTCCAGCCAAGCCTGGAGCTACACAGGCAGGGGCACACACAGCAAATGCCATTGGAGCTCTGAAGGCACTGCAGTGTAGCACGGTTCCCCGGAGGCTCTGCTCCCTCTTGTGCTTTGCCCACGCTGCAGAGAAAGCTGTGGTTTGCTGCTCTTTTCTGCTTGGAGCAAGTTGCAGCATCTCAAGTCCCCGGGCAGGCTGAGTGGGTGCACCCCAGCCCTCTGTGCCACCCGCCAGCACCCGCCCCTGCTGCTCCTCCCGTGCCGGGGCTGCGGCCGCTTGTGCTGTTGCTTCCCTCCACTGCCCGTGTCTGAGAGCCTGAGCAAATCACAAGGTGTGCAGGCTCGTGTACCCCATGTAAAAACACACCAACTCACTGTCTTGGCATATTTGAGAACGGCCTCTTTTATGCCACTCCTAATGTGGAGCTGCTGTAAGCACACCCTGCCTCTCCACGTGGATAGAAGTGTTTTTTATCTGGGGCAAGATTTAGTTTTGTCTTGGAAGTTGAAGCTGTTAAGAGGAAAACCAAAGCGTGTTCCTTCGTTTATTCACCTCTGTACCCTGGGGTCCAAGACACCACTTCTGTGCAGTGTTCCCTGCACTGGCTTCTCTTGCTGTCCTGCTAGGACTGCTGCCAAGTTGACCTACAGGGACTTGTCCCATACAAGCGTTTATCTCCTGGGAGTTGCACTCGTGCCGTGCTCTTACCTCTCAAAGTCTATCGAGAGCGTGTGTGATTGTACTTGACACTTGTGATCTGGGCTAGGTGTGAACCCCTGGGGAAAGGCAGTGTGTGAATTATTTCATCTCTTGAGCATTCCAGCCCCTGTATAAAAAACGTCAGGCAATATGGGGCTTTTTCTTGCTTTAAGAGAAGGTCTGTGTCAGCCTTTCTTGAGCTCTCAGAAAGTTGAGTATTTTGAGCACTAGACTTCAAACCATTGTTCCAAATTCATTGGAATGCAATTATGGGGGACCAATGTAAGCAGTGTTTGCTCCCAGGTTGACCAGAAATATTCCTGATCAACCTTCTGTTTTCTTCCCTTCTCTCCCTCCTTCCCTTCTCCCAGTAATTTGGTTCTTCTGGATTGAGACAGGTTGAGACAATGCAAGTAGGATAATTTTGTGGTTTGGGCATTTGGCTTTGAAATCAGGAGATCAGTGTTAGTTCCTGCTTCCATCACAGGCCTCCTGTAGCTGTGGGGAGATTTCTTGCACCTCTGTGCCTCTGTCTGCACTGGAGAAAGAACAAAGTAAGTTTTGCGGTTGGGCTTTATTTATTTTCCTATGTTGGCCTACAGTTATGAGGGCAGGGAGAGGGTCTGATCTCTTCTTGGGGTTATTTGGCGTTGTCTGCTGGCCCAGTTCCAGCCAGAGTATGCCTGTTTGCTCTCTGGATAAAGCTACTAGGAAGTCTTCAGGTACATCTTTTTTCTTTTTTATTCTCTACCGTTCTTTTGTCATGCTTTTTGTTTTCATTTAACATCAAAATTAAATGGTGAGTTAAGTACTGTAGCTTTTAATAATGTGTAGAAAATGAGCTGAGCTACACACATAGATGGTGCCCGTAGGAAGCCTGGAATTATTCTGTAATGTTTTTAATGGGCAATCCTACTGCACTGTGAGCTGTTGGCTCAGTGAGGCTGTCTTAGATGAGCTACAGATGAGACTCCCAGTACTGTAAATATCTGTGCCATTTAGCTTTGAGTACCAGGAAATGAAACGGCATGTGAAATAATAAAAAGGTTTATTTTACTGAAGTCAGTAAAACAATATTTTCATCAGGCTGATTTGGAAGTGGACCTCAGAAAAGTTAAGTGGAGAAGAAATGCAGTGTTTTGGGGCTAGAAATGTTTAACAAGCAGCACGAGCTGCCCATTGCTGGCTGCTGTGCTGCTGGATTACAGCACAGCGAGGTGCAGGGCTCGGGCAGCTGGAGAAAGGCTCTGCAACACTTGGCATGGTGATCTCCTAAGGTGCTTATCTGGTGAGAAAGTGGGCTCAGGTAGGAGTGCTGGAGTTTGCTTTCTGGGCAATGTAGCTTTTCTTTGCATCTTGGATTTTAAAGGCGGCTGTGGCAGTCCTGTTGATCTCATTTGACTTTGCATCTGCAAGGATTTTAGCTTGGGATTCTTACGTCTAGTAATTTCTGGTTGAATTACAGCGTTTTCCTTAGGCAGGTAGTGTGGTTTAATTTTTGGTGGTGGTTCTTTTGTACTCTTCAGAAACGTGTGCAATTGGTAGTTTTCTTTACAGTAAAAGATACGTGTTTTCTCTCTAATCTGGCATTTTTCTACCTTCTTTTTCCCAGCTTCCTGGCATCTTTTCCTTCTAAGTGATTGCAGGCTGTGATCAGGTGATCCCCTTAATGTCTTTGATTAGTTAAGTAGGTTGAACATCTTAAGTCTCACTGCAGTTTATTTAAGACTTGGAGACAGCCTTATGGTTTTTTGCTGGGTCCCTTCCAATTTTTCATGCTGCTGTATTTATTTCAGGTAAGGATGAAGATTGCATGTGTTATGTCAGCAGTGATCTTACAGCTGTCAAAGACAGAAGTAAGGCTCCATCCTGGCTCTTGCTCTTTTTGTTCCTTCCCCCCTTGTTTATGCTTCCAGGAATTGAGCAAGCCCTGTTCACCCACAGTATTGCACTTGGCATTCAGACTCTGTTAGTTATCTATAATTCTTTATAAATCAGACCTGTTTTGGAAAGCTAAGGTTTATGTCTGGACAGGGAGGAGGGGGCGTTTTGGTCTGGTATGTGGCAACACGAAGTTATTTATCACAGATTGTGCTCTCTGCACTTCAATAATCTGCTGACATTTTGCCAGTAATAAAAAGGTCAAGGAAAAAAGTTACTTCCTACAAATCATGGCATTTGATTGTTCTCATTACTAAACAGAGCATGGTTTCCTTGGAACAAAATTTCAGCCATCCCCAGCTTTGTAAATGATGAATTACCAGCTGGTACAAGTGCATAAAAATGAAAAAGCAGCTTTCTTTTGATGTTGCTAGTCATCAAATCATCACACCAGTGATATGTCCTTTCCTGAAGCAGGGTATGGGGGAGGTGCAAGAAAGAAGTGTCCCTTGGATGGATGTTAAATACAGTAGCAGAAAGAAATTATGACAAGTTGGTATTTGAAAAATGAGACATTAAGTTGATTTAACAGGCCAAAATAATCTCTGTAGTCTAGGGTTCACAAAATGTTACATATTCCTAATTTTTAGGGATGTCTTTCCATGTCATCTATTAAGAATGCTCTATCATGTCCAAAGCACAGTAATTCAGTTAAATGCAACAGTGTATCCTCTCTTTCCCCCCCCCTCCCCCTTTTCCTACAAACTTCCCTATTGATTTTTGTCTCTGAGATGCCTGAGCTTGCAACTGCAGTGCTGTTTTTTCTTGCAACCCCAAGTGGTGCTTTCTGATACCGAGATCACTCCATGTGAGGCAAGGCTCTGGCTTAAATATAACAGTATGGCTGGGCAGTGGATAAGCATCAGCGGTCAAGCTGGAGATGCTTGGACACCATCCGTGGTGGGGAGCCTGGGCGGATGTGAGGGAGCTCGGAGGGAAAGGGTTACTGTTTGTGGGGGCAGGCTGATGAGTGTTAGTGCTGTCAATTAAGGTAGTTTGTTAGTTTGCACAAGAAGCAGCAGAGCTGGTGTATTTTTGTTACAGAAAATGAACAAAAGTGTCTTGCAGAGGAGTGCTGGCTTGTTTCTCTTGCAGCAGGGTATTTGCTGTTACCCTTCCCTAAAGCATCTCTGTATATGCCTAAGAATGCACACCTGAAAAAGCTGAATTATAACAATTATATGGCCATGGTGGACAGAGGAATTGGGTACTGCAGTTCTTACTACCAAATTCAAAATTAATTTGGATGTATATCCTTTCAAAAAAGGGAGTGTAGAAAGGTCTGTATTGAGGGGATACAAATATTGTAGTCTCTGGCAGATAGAATCACGTTTTTTTAGGTTTTTACAGTGTCATTACATGAAGGTCCAGTAGGCAGAAGCTGCATATTTATCTGTCCAGGAATTAAATATCACTATTAATTGGTGTTGGAAACAAGCCAAATCCACTTGAAATAGACTTATTTAAAAAAAAAATGTTGTTTTGCCATTTGAGTTACTTTAGCCAAAGCACTCCTGAACAGCTCGGTGGGTTTTACTTTTTTTACAGAGCATTATATGTGTTGGTCCTGACCATAGCTGATGCCTTGTGAAATGCTGAAATGTGCTGGAGCTGGAGCAACCCACTGGCTGTGAGAGGGCTGAAGGAGCATTCCCAGCTTCCCACCATCCCAAGGAATACGGGGAATCGCATTCGTGCCTCCTCTTGTAGTCTTTTATATTTGAATGTTTTAAAAGGTTGTGCAGGATAATGTAGTGTGTTTCTGTACTTTGTATCAAACCAACACACTGCTCCTTTTCACCCAGCAGATGTGTGCAGGGTACCTAAGCAGACTTCAGAGAAAGCCCCTAAGGGTTTGTGTTTAGCACACAAAGTACGAAATCTTGAGCTTTGCCTTTAAAGTGGCTTTCTTAGGATGCCTTACATCTGGAGGTCATTCTTTCCTCTCTGCGCTCATTTCTGCTGTAGGAAAGGATGCAGAAGGTTTCCCTTGAGATAGCATCCGGCACTGCTCTGTTTGGGTTTGTGTGCTTGTGCTCCTGCTCTCTGGAGTGTATCTCTCACAGAATACAGTCATTTCCGCTCCTAAATTCTTTGTTTAACCAGCACTGACAGGCTGGGAGATAAAGGTGGAAACTTGGAACGAGACCGGAGAAATTGTCCTAATTTTAGGAAGGTTTGAGTTGAACAGGAAGGGAGCAGGTGGGCAGGATGCTCTGGGGCAAACACACAGTGTAATGTTGGTGCTTGTTTGCATGCAACAGTCACATCTTCCTTACAAGTTTGTTGGATTGACGTGACATTTCTCATTAATCAGACACCAGTGTTATCCTGGGAATTTCTGTGGCTTGTCTCCACCCCACTTAAAGCTGGACTTAATGGGCAGCTTCTGGAAAGTGAGGGGGAAAAGTACATCATGCCTGCCACTGTTTCCTTTTACAGCTCATTTACTGGCCTTTTCTTGATATATTCAGTAGTTCTTCACAGACTTTGGAAGGATTGTTTACAAAATAAATTTATCAGGTTGCATTTTTTCATAAATGTAATTCAATGAAATATCTCCCACTGCTATTTAAAAACGAATATGAAATTCTTTTGCAGCTATCAGAGGCTATGTCAATGGCCATAGAAAACAAAGAGGGAGACAAGGAAAGAAAGGCAGGGTAATACCATGGCATTTGAAACACTATTTTGTTTTCATTCAGATATTTTTAGCTAATGGTGATTTTTTCCTTTGTGAGTTGATGTGTTGTGTCAGTGCTAGAAGCTGCCAGTGTAGATATCTGTCCCAGGAAAAAGATACAAATTGACATTGAATATATTCCAGGGGCTGCTGGATAAAATTATGTTAAGAAATGCTTCAGCAGCTCTCCTCATTAGTAGTAATAAAATCCAGATTAAAAATTGCAGCCCCAGTTAAATCAAGGTTTAATTAGTCTTGCAGCAGCCCAGAATCTTTGCTTTATTTCCACAGCTCTCTTCCCGCAGCTTCAGGCACCCCACTCAGGTAGACATGTTGCTTTGCTTTGTTTGCTGCAGTCCTTCCCAGGACAAGAGATCTAAACACTTTCAAAGACACTGATCAATTGTTTCCAATCTCTCCTTGGCTTGAAATGGGTTTTTAATTTGGATTCTATACATCCATTTATGTCCTGCTCCAAATCCCACTGAAGTTGTGTTGGTAGTGGGGGGACACTGGGGAACGGGCACAGTGAACGACGGGAACAAGTAGAAAATCAAGCCCATGGGTTGTACTTATGGCTTGAATTTATAAAGGCATTATCTTCATACACATTTGGGCTGTCATTGTAGTCCAGTTTCTCCGAGCCTTGCAGCTTTCATGGACTGAAAGTGTGACGCAATGCTGGGGACTTGCCATGTTTGTAGGCGCAAGCAGGACACGCCCTTTTCTAGATGTTCATGAATTTTCTGGTATTCTACACAACAGCTGCTCTAGGAGTGTAAAATGACACAAAACGTGTGTAAAACCAGGGCAGTGGACATTCTCTGACTCTCCCAGGGCATGCAGTGCACAGGTACCTTGTGCTAAAAAAGTTTTCTTCCGTGAAGTTTTATTTGCCAAGCCCCCCAGCATGGTGTGTATTCATGACTGTCCCTTCTGGAGCAAACAAAACTGGGAGCAGTTCTACAGCATCTTTCTTTTAAAAAAGTAGCACTAGAGAAACACAAAAAGAATCCCATTCCTTGCTGGATAAATGAAGGCAGCCCCAACACTGCTATAATTTATACGCTTTCCTTTTTCAGTGCTGTCACTGGGGAAAATAACAGCATGCCTGCTTGCTGTCCAGAGAGCTGCTGTGCCAAAGCAAATAGTTACAGCAAGTGGCAAGCAGAGAAGGCACCAAGGTATTTGATGGATGAGTGTTCCTCCCCCAAGCAGAGAGGAACATTTGTGAGAAGCTAGTAATACACTGTGGTCGAAATGGCCCATTCAGGGTATAAAATTCCCAGTCAAGTTGCCCAGGAGAGAGTTGAACAGCTGGTGTAGGAGCAGAAATCACTGTAGATAAATCAGGTTGGCATCTAAATGACTGTGGTCCCTGGACAGGCCCTGTTACTTATTTTTCCTCTGGTGGATGAAGTCAGGGAAGATTTCACTGTGCGATGATTGATGTTTGTTTCCCCCAGCTCCTTGCCCCTTCCTCTTTCAGCTGCCTCAGTTCAAGAGAAACAAGATACTTGTCTTGTTTTGCTGCTGTTGAGATTTGGCATTGCAGCGGTGTCCCAAAGTCCTTATCCTGTCCAGTCAGGGCAAGAGGCTGCTCAGACAGGTCCCAGAGCTGGTGGTGTGGGCAGTAACAAGCTGGATGGAGAGCTGCAGCATCGCTGAGGGTGAGTGTGGCTGCTGAAGAGCTCTCCAGAAGTGGGAGCAGTTCCAGCTGGCTGTGAGGGTGGAGGCAGGTTCTTGTGCTGGAATTACAAAGGCTGGTGTTTAATTGCAGCTTCCTGCTTCAGAGGTGTGCTGTAAATTAAGAAGATGCTTTACAATAGCAGCATTCCTTCTGTCATCTGCTTTCATTTTAGTTGATCTGGGCTGGGATTTATCAAGGGAGGCTTCCTGAGCTCTGTAAATTCCTTGAAAGAGTGTGGGCACTGGGTTCCTAACTCTCCTGGAGGTGACTTGGCATTCCCTCTAAGCTAGGATAGCTGGGCTCTTCTGCACATCTCTTTGTGCAAGACCACTGTGTCCCACATATAAAATCCAGGGACTAGTTGAACTGATGTGAGAGGAAGCTGGTCCATCTTGTTCCTGTTTCATAAACTGAGGAACATCCTGAGAGGCCCCATGATTGCTGGATGTAAGGGAAGAGGAGCGGTTATGCAGCTGGAGGGATGTGCAGTTCAGTGGGGCATTGAACAGCAGCCCTTTAAAAATTGCTGCTGGGAGAGTGGGAAAAATAGCGCCCTATTTTGGGGTTGCTAGCTGTTCTTCCAGCTTTTTTTTTTTTTTCCAAATTTAAATGAGACAGAGGCCAATTCGAGGCTGGAGAGACAGATTGCATATTGACTAGGTGTTCAAAATTAAAGCTCTAGTGTGTGGGTATAGTCAAAATAGCTGTGATGATGCCTCTCAAAAAGTACCTTGCTCATCCGTTTGTTAGCAATTATATTAAAGATTCAGGAAAATTTCATCAGTCTTGGAGATCTTGAGGATGTTAGAAATTGTGAAGCTCAGTTTAAAAATAGGAACTTTAAGGAGGGGGGTTAGAAGCCTTCTTTACTGTTGAATTTTTTAAGTTCTAGCTCATGTTCCACACACACGTCCAAGTTTTTCATTCTCCAGCTAGAAAAGGTTGGACTCTTTTCAGGTTTTACTGACAAACAAACACTTTTTCAAAGCAGTCCCCTGAGGTTTAACAGGAAAAACAATACTGTGAAATTGATTTCAGAATGTCGAATCATGGCAGCCCTAGCTGAAACACACAATGGAGCCAATATCTCTTTGGTATCCTCTTTTGCACTCCCAAATAGTGCCAGAGGAAGGCGTTTGTTCGAGCACAGAACAAATTACATTGGACTTAACTCCAAGATAATGCCATGGATGGGTCATAGGCCTCCCCACTGGCACGTGAGCTGTGTGGATATGTGCAAATAAGAGCAATGGATACAGGTTTGTCCAGAGGAGGAGGTCAGGACTGGCACGCTTACGTGTGATGTGGAGGCAAGGTAGCTGCGTGTGCCAGGTGCTCCTCCCGTGCTGCTCTGTTCCCAGGGGCAGGCAGAGTTTGTAGCCATGTGCATAAACTGCACCTGGAGCTTGGAGCAGGACACTCAAAGGTGATTTATATACAGCTCCGTGCTGTGCCTTCCTTTGCTGTCTGTAATTGGCAGGCTTTATTCAGGATAATGCTCTTTCCAATTGGTGTGGTGGTAATTAAAGTCACTGTTATATGTTATGATATTGTGTGTTGTGTACTCTTTGGAGGAAGAAGGGAAAATAGTTGAGGAAGTGGTAGCTTTGAAAGAGAGGAGTGGTTGTGCCAATTATCCTGGATGAGTTGTTCAGTGACAGTTGATCTGTGTGAGTGAAAACAAGTCCTCTGTGATGCTGTGCCAAGGTCAGGAATTTGAGCTCCGTTTGAAGCGTGGAAGTTACAATCTTGTGGATTAGAGCTCCTTAGAAGAAATCATCTCTTGAAAAAATTGAAGCAGAGCTTTTCCCACTGTGTCATCCATGTAATCTTCTCTTTTTGATGACCAGAAAAGGACAATGGCAGAGTAGAGTTAAGACCCCCTTATATGAATTGTTCCACAGCTCAGGGGTGTAACACAGTGGGTTTGTGAAACTTGCCTTAGAGTGAGTATGTCCATATTCATGCCTTTGCATGCAGGCTGCCAGGGGAGATCAAGCACTGTGTGCACTTGATTTTGCAGAACAACTACTGCAAAGATATATTATCCTTTGCCATCTGTGGTGTCAACAGAGCTGAGCTGATTTATACCACCTGGAGCTTCTGTTCAGTGTGCTGCTACGTTTTTAGCAGGTGGAAAATGGTCAGATTCAGAAAGGTGACTGACATGATTTTGTCTGGTTTTTTCATGTTGCAAACAGGATTGAGTCAGGACTTAATATGTTGGAGGTTGAGCTACATTTGCAATACAGTTCTAGTAGCTGGTAATTTGGGGTATCTGGTTCACCCATATGTATCCCTCTATTGTGCAGAACAAGGTCATTTTTCTTTCTGTCTGCCTTCTGTTTATTTAACCAGACACTATCTTGTAAACATTTTGTTCAATATCTGTGACATCATTTTCGGTTCACTTCATATGTGGGTTATATGTGTCTGTCTGTGTCCCCCTGCCCACCTCTCCACCCACTCATAGTTAGTGGATATGTTCTATAGGCTATCCAGAGATTGACATTTCATTTTAGTCTCTGAAAAATGATGCTATTGGTTCCATGATAGACTGCAGTTTGTAGGACATGTGATGCCAAGCAAGGAGACGCCCCTTTATCTCGTTACGTTGACCTTGCTGATATGTAATCACACCCATTGTAGTATGTACTAGTGCTGTGTATCCATAGCAGAATATAAATACAATGGCTTTTTTCTTTAATGTAGTAATTTTGTGTACATGGCACTATTTTCATGCAGAGATTGCTATCTGCCTGTACAAACGAACATGTAAGGCCTTGGATTTGAAATCTCATTGGCTTCATTACCCACTTATATTGCTGTGCTTGAGCAAACAAGGACCCAGTAAATAAAATGGCATAAAGTAATTTACACGTGCCTCTCCTGGAAAGTGTGTGTATGGGAGGCGATTGTTGGGCCTTAACAATTAACCTGTGAGCGTTAAGGGCTTGTTCATTGAAAGAACCAAGATGGATGGATATTGGTCCTTGCACCATCGGTACCTCTAGTGCAGTGTGAAAATAAACACTAAGGAACTGAATTCCTTTGGAAATGGCTTCCAGTAACTTCTTTCCTTATTGCTGATCCATCTGGGTAAAGTTATTACCATTTGACTCTCTTCTAACTTACCCATAAGCGATTTACCATTTTGTCTCAGTCTTGGGCTGTTTGTCCTTGCATGTTTGTGGTGGTACACCCTTCTGTCATTGAGGCACTGTAACCTTAATTAGTGTGTCCCAAAGGCCCTGGAAAACTTGAAGGGCTGTATTTGGTCAGGAGTAAAACACCACTGTCAGACAGTAGGATTTTTCAGAGGGAATACCCCATTGCTCGCTTATAATTGAAACCAGGCTTTTCCAGAGTGTCTCGCACACTGGAGAGCTGTGAGTACAGACACACCCTGTAATTGCATGAATCAGAAGGAATCTAAGTGGGACAAAGTCTGTTGAAGTTATATTTTGGAAGGCAGAATTGCTGTTCGTGTTTTGAGGTTTGGTGTTTTTCTGAACTGTTTGTGAACAGAAAAGCTGTCCTTGCTCTGAGAAGTCCCTGTGCATATTCCTGAGAGGGGATAAGCCAAGGCAGTTTGGGGAATGGGGCTTGGGGCTCTCTTTGCTGCTGCTGAACAGTCACTGACACCAAGACAAGCACCAGTGCTGTGTGTCATGCACCAAAGCCAACTGCGCAGAAGGGCAATTCAAATCAGATAAAGCCAGTTCTTGAACAGATTGAGCTCTATGCTTTCTAAATCAGAAAATAAATGTCAAATTCCTTATAAATACCAGGCAGTGCACAGCTGCACTGACCTGACATTGCTGTTCAGGTCTGAGGGGTGGGAGAGCAGGGTCAAGCTGTTTCCCCATGAGCCAGAAAGATGGAGAAATATTGTGGGTTTTCTTCTCAAAAGCAATTATCTGCATTTCCCCCCAGCCTGAAGCAATGGGTCACCCTCTCCTTGGCATGGTGAAGAATGTGTCTAGTCAGCACTGGGGGAAATTCTGGAATAGTCCAGGAGTGCCAGGCATGCAGACACAATACTGTCATTGGCAAATCTGCATGAATAGCTTTGGAGCACTGTAATGTGGGCTGCAAATTGCGAGGCTGACTCTTTACACAGACCACAGATCCATCACTTTGAAATGTCAGGCCTTCGTCACCCAAAATAGTCTTTTGTCTTCTTTTTCTGTGCATGATACATGGAATTTCTCTTTTGCTTTGTGTCTTACAGTGTAGTTGGAAGAGAGCCTGTGCAGTTCACACTGCAGCTCAGCTAGGGAGAAAGGCTCCTTCCTAATCGCTTGGTGATCAAAGAGATGCAGGCACAGTTGAGCTGTGGTCAAGGCAGGAAACCAAGAGGCAGCTCTTGGGACTCCTGGTAGAGTGTTCTGGTGCTCTGCCCTGCAGTGCTCTGTCTGTAGGGTCTAGGAGAGCCCCAAACCAAACTTCCTCTTTTCAGTGGCTGGAGTGACTGGCTTGTGACTTCAGTCATGGCCCAGACAGTCAAATTGGCATTTTCAATGAGAGGATTGTGAGAGTGGTCTCTCTCACTCCTGCTTACCTGCATGAATCAGGCACATGTGGATCCTCTTTGAAAACACAGTATGTGGTGGTATCAAGAGGGGGCTGTGATCCCCCTCAGTTTCTCAGCTGTGGTGATTTTCTGAGTCTTGATTAAATGGGGTGTGTTCCATATGTGAGTTCAAGTCTCAGAAGAGAAAGAAAAAGCAAGTTTCTATCTTTGCACATATACTTGTACCACCAGAATTCTAGTACCTACTGAAGCATAGTACACGCTTAAATTCTCATCTGGTTTTGAGGTTGAGGACTGTGCTGCTCTGTGTGCAGTGGGAGGGGATCCAGGGTGTTCCCAGTAGCATTTTTGTTTTGAGATAAGGACTCTGCTTTGCAGATACATTCTCCACTTGTGTAGTAACTTCTACTTCCTGTGCTCTATTTCATGTTGCGGAGCAGTTTTGGAGCATGCAAACTGCATTGCCTTCAGATGAAACCAAATTGTGTTTGTGATAAACAGAAGAGATAGTCCAAACTGAAACCTGTCCTGTAGCTTGATTCCTTGATCTGGATGCATCTGCAGTGTTGGTAATTACAGGTCATGAGTTTGGATCTTCGTGTTTGGGAAAGGCATCAGCCTATCAGCAGCCTTGGAGAAATCAGGCTGGTGTTGAAGTTATTGGCCCATGTGCTGTGTGGGAGCCTGGAGGAGACATGTTGTCTGAGGACCTTTCACAATTGTGGTGGAGGATTAAAAGGGTTGAAGTATTGTGGGTTATCACATTGCTCCTAAGGTTAGCCCCAGCAGAGTGGAACATATTTTTCACGTGGTTTCTGATGCTGTTGAGATATGACCAACAACTGCCAGAGCTCAGTTTCATTCTCATGGGTCTTCTATGCTCCAGGGCAAACTGGGGGCTTTTGGCCTTCTCAAAACTGGAGTTCAGTATTTGTGCTTTTTCTTGTAGCTACACTTAATCTTCTAAGAGATGGTACTCTTGAACTCTTTCACTGTAATTATTACTTACAAATATCATAGAGGAACCCAGCATTCTGAGAATTATCTTGGCAGCTAAGTACATGAAGAGCACACTTTAATTTTTAAATTTAATCTCTAAATATGCTTTTCCCCTTTTGGATTTGGTATCTTTCCTGTAAAATTTAATTTCAGGCAAGAAAAGGTGGGTTGATAAGGGTTTAGGATTTTGGTTTTGTTCTTACCTCACCACTCTTC
>WAAG01068010.1:4392-28433 GCA_013390105.1 Tichodroma muraria
CCTTAGCTGGAAGACTCTGGTTTGCCACTTGTGTTTGGGAGGATGCTCACTGCCAGCTGATCTGGCCGCTCGCCCAAGCACAGAGAGATGAATTGGAATCTCCAGCTGGCTGTGGGAAAGGCTGGCTCTGTGAGTCCCAACTAAACATCTTCTAAGGTCCTTCCAATGCAAACCATTTCATGATTCCTTGGTGTGAGACACAAACACCTCCCTGAGGTACCATGAGGGCTTGAGACTTGTAACCTGCCTCATTCCAGGAGAAAGGCAGACAGGTGAGAGTCAGAGAGAAACTCTAAGGACTTCAGTTAAACTCAGAACCATTCGATACTTACAAGCCACTAAATCTAAACAGACACCTGGAGTTCTTAAATACTTGTCTCCAATTATTTACGAGCAGTTCAAAGAGAAATAATGCAGGGAACAACATAGAAGATTTGAAAGCAAATCCTCCAAAATGTCCATACCAATAATGATACCAGGATTTGGGTTTGCTTTCAGTGGCACCCATTAAGAAGCAAAGAACAAGGAATTCGGTGCTTTCACAGATTTTCTTGTATTCCCGAGGAGCAGAACATGCTCCAGTGTCCAAAGCAGGGATCTCTGTTGGTACATCTTGGAGCTTTCAACACAGAATAATGCTCTTCTATTTAACTCTTACATTTCTTCCCTGAAGTTTTGAGATGGTGGGAGAACAATTCTCAAATCCCTCAGTGTTTCAAGAGGTTTCTCCAACACTCTATTTTTTAAGGAAGTAAGGTCATGCAACACGTCAGTCACTCTCAGCCACTCTCTGAAGCCCAGAAGATGAGATGTGTAGTCCAGGTCTAAGGCAGGACTCCAAGGCCCCAGGTAATCCAAGGGTTGGGAACTATTGTTCAGTCTAGGGTTTTTTGTAGGTGTTGGTTGTTAGATTTTAATTTTTACAGAGCTGATTTAGACATTATTTCCTAATCACTTTTCGTGTTCTCTTCGCCCAAACGTCTCCATCAGGAACCTCAGAAAGAGGTCCCATTGCTTAAGACATGCACCAACAGAAGTTGCTCATTGCGTGCAGCAGTTCTGCCTCAGGGCCAGCGTGCTCTGAACCTCAAGGGCAGGAACAGACCACCAACTTCTGCATCTTCAGCTCCTCTGAGCTGTGCCTTTTGTGCTTCAGCTGATACTGATCCTCACAAGAGCAGCTCTTGGTTTGGTCTGAGCCTTTCATCACATCAAGTCATCTCACTTTCAACTCCCCGCACTGTTGTGGTCTTTCACACAGAACTGTTCTACATCAAGCACCTTTGCAGGAAAAGCCTTTGCATTTCCAAATCAGCCTAGACAGTCATTGCCCTTTTCCCTTCTCATTATGGACATTTTCTCCTGACTGTTTCCTCACCAGGTAGGAAAGGGCAAGGTAAAACTTTGTGTGTTGCTTATCCTACAGGGCACAATAACTTACAGTTCTTCCTTGTGGTTCACTTCTAAATGGCTTTAAAAAGCAGGAAACATCAAACTGGCAAACATGAGAACAAATTTGAGACTCACAGTTTAAGACACTGACAAATCATTGTTTATCTCATTAGAGCAAAATATTGAGACGTGAACCAAACATTACTCTTTTGCAACCAGGTCAGTGCAAATGCCAACTGCTTGGAGCTTAAATGTTGAATAAAATGGATTTAATCACCTTCTCTGACTGCACTGACATGGAACAACAAAATTCACATTAACAAATCTTAACTTTGGGAAATTACTGTCTTAAAACACTACAGCTCCTGGTTGAGCCAGCCAGTTCCTGTTGCTCAACTCAGTCTTAGCCCTGTGTGTTCCAGTTATGTTCTTAATTATGGGTTTTCTTTCCACAAAAATGAGATATACAACATCAGTGATGCTTGGGGCAAGAGCTGAGAGGGCAGCCTTGCCTTTTGGCTAAGGATGAGCAGCTGGTTTCCTCCAAAATGACAAAAATGCGCTCTCTCTGTCAGTGACATCTAACACCACTGCCAGAGAAACAGCTGGAATTTCACTGTATATTTGTCCTGCTGTCAATTCTTAAGGGATCCATGAGAACAAGTATCCTTCAACCACAGGCGACACTTGAAATGGAAAATTTCAGCCTGAACTACTGAAGTTTGCTCAGAACTATAAATCCACTTGTAACCAGGTATTCAAGTGGAAAAGCCTTAGAAACCCTTAATTGTAACTCATTAACCAAGCATAATTACAGGCAGAATTTGCAACAGCTAAGCTGTACTGTTGGTACTAATAAAGACCAAGACCAGAACAATGGGAGTTAATAAGAGTCTGAAACAAACTGTGACCTTCCTAACTCATGATGTCACCACTAATCAGACCCTCTCCTGGGAATATCTTCCCCTACTCTTCATCTGCTCTAACAAAAGAAATAGGAACTCTCTGGAGATAGGATCATCAGGCTGGAAAGGCTGGAGCCAAAGTACTACTGTTTTCCAGCAGCAAAGGAGACACATGATCTCCTGAAATGAGTCTTCACAGAAGACACTGAGATATAACCTATACATTTCATGCTAATCAAAATAAATATTGCTTTTTAAGGACATGTAAGATTGTACAAAACCACAATGACTTAATGGTATACATTTTTTCCTTATGTTGCATGGGTAAATTAACACAAATCGACAGAACTCGAGTGAAAAATTAATTACGACAATGCTAATGTCCTAACCAAAATCTTCCCTGCTCTAACAGCTGGCTTCAACTCATCAGAGATATACAGAAACCTCCTGGTACATTTAGAGAATAAGTGCTGCTCACTGACTGAGGAACAAACAGATCAAAGCTGCTTCATTTCCAGGATCTGTCACCCATATTTTAATCTGAGAGCCCCACGGTATCTACACCACGCTGAAAGCATAACCCAACAGCTTCCACAGCAGAGCCTCCTGGAACTCCGAACCTCCGTAACGCGCTCGGTAAAAAGCATCAGGCAATTCTTACCCATTGTTCACGATTTACGCATTTACAAACGGCCAGGCAGCCCCGGCACGGCGAAGCAGCTGCTCCTAGGGGCGCGCGGAGCGAGCTGCCCGGGGTGCCCGCCCAGCTCACCTCGGGCGTCAGGCGCTTGGCGCGGCGGGCGGGCGGGCAGCTCTCCGACGGCGGCACCGACTGCCGCTGCGGGATGTCGTGGGGCTTGTACTCCTTGTCCTTCGTGTCGCTGCTCAGATCCGGCTTCTGCAAGCACTAAAGAGACAATTTGATTACTTCGTTTCTGCCTCCCCTTGCAATACAAACCGCGTAGGACAGTTTTCTGGTTCATGGAAAGAACACAGACAGGGCCCTAATAATTCCCGTGCTGAGTTAATAAACAGCATGTGTGACAATGGTGACAGTACCTATCCGAACAAGGCACATCACTTTTTCTTATCAGTTGAATGGCTGCAATAGCCATAATAATGGATCTTAAATAAAGCTGAAGTCATCCTTTAAGTGCTTAAGAGCACCAAACATTTCTGTGTGCAATACCAAGCCCAACTCTTCTGGCAGATGGGGCCTTCGCAGACTGGGTCACGAGCACTCTGGAACTGCTGAGTGTCCTAAGCCTGAGTAGCTGTGATGCCAACACACAGAGCAATATAAAAGTAAATTACAACCTATTGAACACCCCTGTCCTAACTGAAATACAGCTCTGTACAACGCACATTGCAGGAGCTCCCTTCTTTCCATGTTTTGGAGGGGACAACCGATGCTTGAATTAAGGGCAGAAAGGAAAAGATGCAAGAACAGTTTTAGCTCTTTCAAGCTGCTGAATGAACATATTTAATTGCTGAAAACTGTGCATACCTCTGGCAAGAAACAGAATAATTAATGACAATTCCCCGTTTGTCAAGCCACACAACACTCAGTAACTGCAGAAAAAATGTAACAGTTTTTAATGAGTAAACAAATCCTACAGAGAGAAAAAATCTCATGTTGCCAGGAAGTAATTCATGAAATTGCTGGATCCACATTTCCCCAGTTCTGCTAGTCTGTTCCCATCACAAGCATTTTTCTCAGCAAGAGAGAGCAGTAAAGGACAGAGAGAACCACTGCAGTGGTGTGAGGATGATGATGCTCTACAGACAGCACAAAAACCAGACTTTCAGAAACAAATGACAGCCAGAAGAGGGGAGGGATAAGGAAGAAAAAGTGTTATTTTAGAAGAGAAGTCTATGCTGAAGAATGACATATTTAACAAAAAAGCAGTATCAGTCAAGGGCAGCAGGATGTCATTAACCATCACCCACAGACAGCCGGCAACACTGACCTCCAGAACTGCTGCCTGCTCTCAGGCTGCCTCCAGCCTTAGACTTTGTAAACTCTAGACTTACATTCTGAAAGCAAATGGCTGACTTAATTTCAGCATTAAATACACAGTACCACTCAACTTTGCAGCTCATGCACATGAACACTGGGTCCTGGCTGATGTTCAAAGGTTGGGTCTGGAGCCCCAGAGTACTGCAGCTGCCTCTTCCCAAGAGCCTTGTCCATTAAAGCTCCCACTGGAACCAGAATCACAGGATCGCAGAGGGTTTGGGTTGGAAGGGACCTTAAATCCAAGCCCCTGCCATGGGCAGGGACACCTTCCACTAGATGAAGTTGAGACCCATCCAACCTGACCTTAAACGTTTTCACAGATGAGGCATCTACCAAAGATGAAAGAAGATGTGACATCAAGATCAGTGGAAGCAAGCAAAAAATAACAATTTCTCAGAACAGAAAACGGACAAGCAGAAAGAGTAAATGAGTAGGAAAAGGTTGAAAATGAGAGAACAGAAAAGAACTTATATAAAATCTGTATCCTTGAATCATTTCCTCATGTGAAAACCAAAATTATCAGGAAAAAAAAAGGCGTTTCTACTGCTTCTGATAATAGAGGACATATGATCCTTGAAAACAAAAACCTAGAAGGCTAACAGCTTTTCCTAAACAAAAGTGTAAGAAAATCTTGAAAACCAACAGATTGTGCCTCACTTCAGCACAGTGCCCAAACAAACCCAAAACAAACAAACAAAAAAAAACCCCAAAACAAATAAAAACATGCACAAAACAAAATCAAAAAACCAAAAAGCAAAAAAATCCAAAACAACCCCCAAAAAAACAAACTAGAAAAAAATCCCCAAACCCCCAACAACAAACCAAACCCCAAAAACCCAACAAAAAAAAACCACCCCCAAAACCTCCAAACAATCAAAAAAACAAAAAAAAACACCAAACCCCCTCCCCCCCAAAAAGGACTCTCACTCTTCCTTGAAAAACACCAGAAGTCATTTCCTAAATAATGATGTTTTACCACCTATTTAAGCACCAACATTTCCCAGGGCCTCTCTAACCCGAGGCAAAGGCAGTGGTATGGAATGGCTGTTAATTCACAACCTCAGCTGTACCAAGAGAACACTTAGAGCTGTTAAGTTCTAAGGATGAGAATTCCTCGGAATCTCCTTTACTCCTACGCTGACGATCAACTGTCTCCAACCAAGGACACAGCTGCCATCTCTCCTGTCCTTCCCTCTTCCCAGCCAGGCTTTGGTGAGGTTGAGCTTCTATCAACCATTCCCCAGAAGCTCATCCCACACACTCTTACCATGATTTTGTCATATTCCAACAAGATGGTTGCACACATGATCCTTGAACCCTCAGTGGTGGCAGAGAGCAAGTTAAAACCCATCAGCTGAGGCCACAAAGGAGCAGCTCCTTTAGCAGACAAAGGACAAAGCAGGGATGGTCCCAAGGCCTCCAGGAAGCCAAAAGATTGGTGGGGGAAAAGGAATACAATTCATCTCTTCCAGGTTTAGACACTTATTAGTAGTAATTAAATTGATAGTAACTTACACAAAAGCCAATCAGTCAGGCTCCCTGTACTTGCAGAACACAACTGGTTTACCCTTGATACACATCCATGAAGGGTAAAACCCATCAAACTCCAGAGGTGCTCACTTTTCTCCAGGAACAGTGAAGGTGCCAGAGAACCGTCTTACACTGAAACATCTTTATCAGAGGCACACATATACAAATCTTTGGAAATATGAATCCCACTAAGGCCACTAAAGCCTTAGTTTGGAAAAGAGACCAGATGCATAAGTACTGACTCTGCTGGATTCACAGGAAAACAGAAGTAAGACCACCTCGAGGCCCCCAAAATGTAACTGCACTTTAAATCACGAAACACCTGGGCCATGCACCACAGAAGATGCACTGACGGAAGATTTTGGATACCTCAGTTCATGCAGGGGACACTTTTCCCCCTGGGCATTCAGTGTCACTCTCTGGGATGACACACAGTTACTACAGCTGGGAATGAGAGGTACAGGTGGCAGGAACCAGTACGAACAGATTCACTGCAACTACTCTGGAGACACCCAAGGCCTGTGTAGTCCAATTTCAAAATAAGAGGAAAATAAATACTCCCTGTGGAGAGCTGCTTTGAGTATTAGAAACTGGCTGGTTTAAAGAATTTTTGCTGTTGGACTGAACATGAGCTTTAATGAAAACATGTTATTCCACTCTATTCCCCTCTGAACAGCTCCAGAGAATTTCACTATTTCGGCATGTAGATAGAAATATCTCCAGCTGCAATATCTGTCAAAATAACTCCTGAAGCCAGTTTAACATGTATTGAAGCCACACATACAGTTAATGCTATACACAGATCTAGATGAGATTAAAGTTATGGCACAGTCATTAGTGGAAACGACATAATTTCATATTTTTGACTTTTGCAGGAAAGAAGGCAACAAATATTTCAAATATTACCAAATAATGAAGAAAAATATCAAAAGACTCAGTGAATACAAGTAGTAATCTTGTCTGGATGATCACCAGAGCTGCGTGAAGAGCTTCTCTCAACAGACTGTTGAAGGAGGAAGCACATCTCCAACTGACAGCTGTCACATTGAACAGCCACAGCTTCTCCAAAAACACAGCTCAGATGCTTAGATTCCCAGGAAAACACTGAACAGACACACAGTAACAGACACCCACACAAGAAGCATCTGGGTAAGCACCACTTAATAAGAACATGCGAAAGGAAGCCAAAGGGAATCTCATTTGAGGTGATACTCAAAAAATGTACTGTAAAACAAACTCACTTGAAAGACAACATTGTCAGGGAAAAAAAAAAGTCCAATTAGATTGAAAAGTGAGCTAAACCCAACCTATTCCTGTGAATTCTCTCAGATCATTAGAAAATCTGTATCTGCCACATATAGGAGGGGAATATTTTAAGTGCCTGGGGAGGGGAGGAGCTAAAAAAATAATTTAACCTTACATCCATCACTTGTCTAGAACTGCCTCCACATCGGTTTGGAAAGATATCAAGTGCCCATTTTAAGACAGAGCTTCAAAAGTCATTAAAATGAAGCATGTCCTCATCTAAGGAGGTTTTTCCTCTCCTAAAAGGGCTTAATACTGAGCAAACCATGAAGTGAGTATTAACTGCATGACAGACGCTCGCAGGAAATTTCCATTCCCAGGATACCATGGTACTATATTCAACTGTTTTACAAATTTAAATTAGATATTTCCCTGTGCAATGGCACCTCAAAAATATGGCAGCAAGGACAGGTGTAACAAACATACAAGCTCAATAAAAACCCAAAAAGAAATCACAGTTTCAGACCTAATGCAAATGCCAAGTTTTCAATTAAATGCCTTTAGAAAATGGTGCTGCTTTCCATTACTTAACATGAATGCTTGAGGGAAGCCAAAATATTTTTGATCCAGCAGTTCCCTTAGCATGAAGATTTTTATCTTCAACTGTTTTTTTCTTATCCTGTTTGCAAAAGACACCTTTTTCTGAAGGGCCAGCAGAATTTAGCTGTTCTTCACCGAGAAGTGACTGTCAGTGCCTAAATAAAAAGTCTAATTCTAACCTCTCTGGACTTACATCAAATCCCTTCCTCATTTTGGTAGCTTTGTGTAAAGGCCTGTGTTGATTTCTGTATACAGAGATATTGCTTGTAACAGGATTAGGGCATTTATTGCTTAAAAAAGGTCAGCACTCCTGTCTTTGAAAGATCATCATGGAAAGAGCATTTCAAAGAAATAAAAATGGATGTTGGCAATTGCAACCAATTTTGGTTTTCCAAACAAATGACTGCTGCTCTAAAAGAACAGACCTATTCCTCATCAGAGATTATGTGGCCTCCACTCTCAATCAACCCTGAATTTTGGTTTAATGGCCAAATCAAAGATTGATGACTAGGAAGGATTTTAGCTTGGAAAAAAATCTCAAGTCATGCTGTTAACATCAGTACAGCTGCCAGGAAGTTTTCTGCAACTTGTCCCCCTTAGTGAACATGCCACAACACTGCCATGGCTTGGCACAGTCCCTCAGTCACTCCAGGCACATGACAGTGGCCCACAGCACTTGTTGTGGCTGAGAGATGAACATGAAATGTTCCATGAATATAGCAGTACTTTTCCTTACAGAAATCATTACAGGAACGTCCCTTGTCATGAGGCTTCTGTAAACTGCAGAGAGAAAATACCAACAGATACTGTTCAAAGCAGGAGTCAGAGGTTACCCAGAGGACTAATGCTAAAAACTTCACTTCTAATGAAAAGTTTGCCCATGGCTTTCTGAACTGCTGACCATGGCATCTGGTCACCTGCATGACACCAAGCACGAAATGCAGCTTCACAAACATTCCAGAAATCAAAAGAACCCTCCCAGACTGGCTGCTACATTAGCTGAGCAGTTGTTTTCAGCACAGCTTACCAGGAGGCTCGCTCCTGACTGGAACAAGTTGTAGGGGTAGAGAATTCGCTCATAATGCGCGCGGATGTGCGAGCCCACGGCTTTGCCAGGAGCAAAGCCCATCCTCGTGGCTATTTTGGTCCATTTTCTCTCCTTGCAAACGACATCAAATCCTCCTTGTTCTGCAACTAGCTAAAAAGTGAAAATAAAATGGTCACATATTTAGTGGTGAAATTACCAGCGTTCGAGGAAAAAGGCAGGACAACATCCCAACATTTTTAACCACAAAAAAATAGATTTAAAAACCACACATGACATCGAAGTTGTTTTAAGGCAATAACTGGAATATGTAACACATAACCCATTCAGGAATTACAAACCTGTTGAATTACTTTACAAAGAAGTCAGCACCTGTGTTCCATGTGCACTCAGCCTACTCAGAGAATTTATTTGGCTGCAATTTGTCACTTTGCATCCCAACACAACTTTCTAGCACAGGACACTCAGCTCTTTTCGCTGGAACAAGTGCTATAAAATAAGCTCAAAAATTCCCAATAAAAACTGCCCTAAACATAAAGAAAGGAGAGAGGACATATCCTTTCAGAGAATCCCATCTCTTACTACCAGTGTACATGAACTTCTCCACAAGTTTAACCCTAAAAGTAATTGGATTTTTTTTCTTCTATATTTCTAATGGAAAATTTTTTTCTCTCATTACCGTGAACTTTTTCCAAGTAAGCCCAAGTTTATTCTTGACCAGTATACCCAAGTTCAATTTTAAAGAACAGCTGCAAATTTACGCTGATCTCCTAGCCCACAGGAAAACTTCCATGATTATGTATTACTTACAGTCTTTCCCTGATAATGTATTCTTACTCATACTGTCCCATTAGCTACGTTAGCTTAAATGAAAGAATACTTTTTCCAGCTCAGATATACCCCAAAACCTCCCCTGACCAGCTGTGATACCGTCCCAGGAATTGAGGTAACACAGAGCTTTTCAGGATAGTTTTTCCATAATAGTCTTACTCTGTTAAGTTGAAATAAATCCAAGATCTTCCTCTCCACATGTGGAATTTTCAGCGTGCATCCCTGAAGCTCCCAAAACTTTGCAATCTGGTCCAGAAAATTCAGCTTTACACGAGTTTGGGCCTGAAACCAACCAACCAAACAAGTGAATTGCATGCTGAAAGCAGATATAGGCTTTGTATAACATTTACAGCACTGCAGCCGCAGTTGCTTGCCCAGCTTTTCCCTCTGAAAGAGTCATTTTGCATTTTTCTCTCTCATCATTTGAAGGAAAATAAATTCCATGCGCATACCATTGATGGTATGTGTATCTTTCCTTGAGTCACTTTTTGTTACCTCTTACTGCACTGAGAAAAGTACTTTCAGAGAACAGCCAAACAGTAAGCTATTACTGCTAAAAGCTCCCTAAACCAGCTGCACTGTCAGGATTTACTGCATTTACTACATTAATTATTGCAATAGTTTATTACTATTTGGTTTATTTGCAATAAGCTAAAAATAAACCAGTATTTTTTTCAAAAAATAATTTAAGAAGTCTTTTTCTGTTATCCCTTCTCACAACTGTATTTGCTTCACTTTTAAGGATACAAATGGGTCAGTGCAGGGAAAGTCTGGCTGGTTGCACAGCAATTACCACAGTAAGATCACTGCGCTGCTGCTACATAAGAGCAGTAACTTAAATTTTGATATATTTTATTTTCAGCACATCTTCTAATCCTAAGGTAAAAACTGGCCATGTCTGTACAGATTAGCTCGTCTGCAAACTTCAGGGAGTTCTGAACAGCTTGTGGTCACACAAATCCTTCTCTCAGCATTCCAAGCCAGCATCTGTGCCCTTCCCCAGCACTTCACACAACCACGTCAGGGCTTTAAAAACCTAGAATAAGGAGAATAATCAGGCACAGAGTCACCATCATCCCAAATGGTACCAGCACTGAGCCAACCAGGACTCCTCACAACCACTGACTCCCTTTAGTGTCAATTCATTGAAGCGGTGAATGAAAGTGCTTGTGAACAGCAAATTTCCACAAACTGAATCCAGATTTTGCAATTGTTTCTTCCAAAAGGCTGGCTATTTTTAAAGCACTCCAAGTGTTTCATTTCCATCTCTTTTCCTTTTGAAAGATGCTGTATGAGTGCAAAACACAGACACAGATCTATGGCCCTGGACAGTTTAACTACTTAGAAGCACCTGTGTGGAAAAGGCCTAAATTATGTTCCTTTAAATGAGTATTAACATTACTTTTATGCCTGGAATGTTTCTAACTAGGTTCTGAAACAGATGAATTTCCGTGCTAATTAAAAATTGCTGTTCGTGGTCCAGAGTGCTGTCAACTCATGGCCAACTCTGGCAAACATCACTTCCCAAAAACACATAGACACATTAGGGAGCAGGAGTACTGCTCAGCTTTCCAGTCTACCTCCAGTTCATTGAGCCTCTGGATCCTTGGTGTGAAGTGAAGCTTGTCGACATCGCATGCGAATGGAGGCTGCCAGTCCTGGAAAACAGAAGGGTTCCATCAAAAGATCAGGAAAAGAAGTTTCTGTGACAGTCAAAAGCCAGGGGAGCCTGAAGCACGAAGAGGCTGCCGTGGCCTCCAGAGCCTCCTCAGCCCCAGCAGAACACGGAAGGAGCTTGGTGAGGAGGGGCTCGGCAGTCACACCCCGGCCTGTCAGGGAGCCAGGGCCGCGCTGATACCAGATCCCCTCCGGGGAACGAGCCCAGCGAGTGGAACGGTGACATACGCCCAGTGTGAGCGCCATTGCCTACTCCTCAGAACACTTCACTGTGCCTCAAAACAGACAATGGAACCACAAAATCAATTACATTTTGGATCTGAAGACTTGTCCTGCATCGTAAGCCTCCACAGAATCACGGAATCATCACGGCTGGAAAAGCCCTTTAAGATCATTGAGTCCAAACTAACCAACCACCACCACCACGTTCACCACTAACCCACGTCCCCAAGTGCCACATCCACACATCTTTCCAACACTTCCAGGGATGGTGACTCCACCACTGCCCTGGGCAACCTGTGCCAATGCTTGACAATTTCCTTGGCTGCAAACATTCAGAAAGAGCTGGAATATGACCAATTTAAAAAAAAGATTATTATTACTTTGATAAAATACCTGCAACTGAATTATTATTTATAAACATAACTATAAAGCCGTTTTATCTTTTAGAACTCTGACACGCTTGGTTTGGCAATACACAACTTCACAAAACCAAATTAGATTTGATTTAAACTTGACAGGAATTTATTACATATAAAATTATCTTATTACCACTAGTTACAGAATGAAGAAAATGCACAAGTGAGCTACTGATAAGGGAGTAAGACAAAGCTTTGCTTCAGGAAAAAGAAAACCCTTCTTCAGCTTTGGGTGACTGAGGCAACTGAAATAAGACCAGCATCATAAGCACAGCATTTTTTATTTTAGATTCACAGAGAATATGAAAACTTGAGTTAAAACCCATTATACGTGGTTTCCAAAGCAAATGTCTTACAAACAAGGAGCAAGATTCATCAGGGGTGTGGAGAAGCTGAAGAGCAAAGAGAGCCACCAATCCATACATCTTACCAAGCTTGCACTGACTAATCCAGACCTCAAAATTGGTAATAAAAGTTTTCTGATCCTGCAAGGCACTTGCAGCACATCACAACTTGACAATGCCAGCTGAAATTAACATTTGAATTGGAAATTAGACAATGATAGGGGGTCAGGATGACAAATTATCCAGAGAATACTCAATCCTTGACTAGTGGGACACATTTCTCGATTATTTTCCTGCTTTTAACCACAAGACTGCCTGGTGCCCAAAGACATATTCTTGAGAAACTCGATAACACTAACCCTTCTTTTACTGCCTATTGTCTATGCCAGAAAACCAAATGCAATGAAACCATCAAGTCTGAGAAAGAGAACTGACATTCTTTTCTAATATCCTGTTGTTTGATGAATCATTTAGGGCCCCCAAGCTGTAAGATGAGAAGTACAACTAGGAACAGTTGGGCAGGATTTGAAGTATTGTACTACAACAGGACAAATCTGACTCTCAAGCTGAACCAACTGGTTACATCATGGAATCACAATTCCAGAGTCTGCTCTGTACCAAAGACAGGGAGACAGGAGACAGGCACCAAGACCCGGAGGGGACACAGTGGCGATGACACACAGGACCCTTGAGACACTGGGGACTGAATTAAACTGCCCAAGGAAAATTGTCAGGGAGCTTTGCTTAGGCTGAGAGTAAATGAAACCAAGAGGGCTGTGCTGCCTCTGGCTTTGCTAAGCAGTAAACCAAGGCTGACCCTGGTGGACCGTGCATTATCCCAAACCAGATCCTCTAAGAAGGCTCTGCAGGGGACAAGAACCAGGAATAAGATGAACACAGGCAAGAATTCAGCTCACATAGGCAAGGACACCATCTCTGAAACTGTCACCAGTCTAGGCTGTGCTTCAATGCCACCACCTGCAGTTACTGCACTGGCAACACATCAGGGAAGCCAAGGAAGGGAGGGGACAGCACAGCAGACTCTTCTTGTCAGGCCACATGTCTGCTGGCACAGGCTGCTGCTCTGGGCAGAGCCCAGAGGAAAACCTGCACGCTACTGGGCACAACAGGAGGAACAGGATCCCCACCTGCTCCTACAGGCTCTGGCTCATGCTCAGACTAAAGAAATCCAGCTCCACGGGTGCCTAGGGCAGACACAGACCCAATCCATGTCAGACAGCACAGAGCAGGCTAGTCCCCCCTGCTTATGGAAGCAAATGAGGAAGTTTATGTGCATGATCTTAGAGAAAAACCTCATTCACAGCATGGCACCCAAAACATCCTGCTCCAGAATTAGCTGATAATCTCTATGATCTCCATGTGTCTATTTCTTACTGACTGGTGCATGCTTGGGGACAGTCTTTCCTGTTTGGCCAAAGACACTGGCTCTGGCAAAGCACCAGTCATCTATTGCGTTGGAAGAGTAACATGACTCCAGACAACGCAAGCTGCCACAACAGGCACTTCTTACACCTGCAGTTTGGAAGTTTACCAATGACCAACACACACACCAAGACACCATGATGGCACATCCAGCTGCTTCTCAAAGATAAGCTTTGGGAACTCCATTTATTCAACAGCACTTTCAGAAGGCGACTTTTCAGCCTATCAGGCAGATGGGTTCATCAGCCAGAATCTAACTAACAGCCTTAAAAGTGTTTCACTTTTAGCAAGGAGAAAGTCATTGCAAGAGCTTCTGCTGGTGATGGTAAATTGGCTTAATGAGAGGTAACACTGGATTGACTCCAACTTCCAAGGTTTTTAAGCAGGTACCATAGAATATGCTGAGTTGGAAGGGACCACCAAGTCCATCAGGATCATCATGCCCAATTCCTGGCCCTGCACAGACACCCCAACAATCCCACCCAGTGTCCGGGAGCGTTGTCCAAACACTTCTTGAACTCAGACAGGCTCGGGGCTGTGCCCATTCCCTGGAGAGCCTGTTCAGTGCCCCAGCACCCTCTGGGGAAAAAGCTTTTCCTGATATCCAACCTGAACGTCCCCCAGCCATTCCCATGAGTCCTGACACTTGTCATGAGAGGGAATAGATCAGCACCTGTCCCTCTGCTGCCCCTCATGAGGATGTTGAAGACCCCAGTGAGGTCTGCCCTCAGTCTCCTCCAGGCTGAACAAACCAAGTGACCTCAGCTGCCCCTCAGGAGGCTTCCCCTCCAGACCCTTCACCATTCTCATGGCCCTCCTTAGGATGTTCTCCAATGGCTTAATGCCTTTTTTTATATTGTGGTGCTCAAAACTGCACCAAGAGTTAAGGTGAGGCCACAATAGTGCAGGTAGAGGGAAATAAATGCCATATATAATATATCACATTAGATTATTATAAAACCACTTCTGGCTTTACGAACACACTACAGCATGTCTCACTGAACACAAACTGTCAACACTGTTACAGACCCACAGCCATTCACCATCTGGAGAAATGCCAGCAGGTATAGCAGACAGTCCACCCTGACTGTCACAGTCATTTTAAAGTCACAAGATTATTTTGGAGCATCCAAACTACTCAAAGTTGATATAACCAATAAGGATAATATTTATCTTTCTCTATTCCACAGTATGGCAAGTTCCTCAAGTCCTAAATAAGATACTTTCAACCCTTCTTTAATAAGTGTATTATTTCCTCAACAAAAATCTTGGACACATTTTGAAGCACAAGTTACCAAGCCAAATGCAATGCTCACTTGCAGGCCCATGAAAAGATATTTCTATGTAACAAAAATGCCTTTATGCACTTGGAAAGGCAGCAGCACCACGAGAGGGAGCTTTATTGTGCAGGATTCTCTTGCCAAGCTGCTGAGCCACATGAGCAGCTTTGCTGGGGAAGAGATCAGTCCCCACCCCCAACTGTCCAGCCTTCTTCCCAAAAGCTTGTGCCTGGGAATCAGTAAGACTTGCCCTCTCCATCCAGCTCCTCAAAGGAACTGGTTTGGATTTTCTTGTTCTAAAAACTGAATTAAAATGTTTAAGAAGTTCAGTTTTAAGTGTCTTCCAACAGCCTTGCTGAGCATTAAGATTAAGTATACACAGAAAGCAAGAAAACATCAATTTCCTAAAAAAATCAGGAGTTCTTACTCCACCAGTACACTTCATCTGAAATGACTCTGTTGTGTTCTGTTGTCCATCCCTGACTGTTAAAAGCCTGCAAGGGACAAACAAAATCCTGCACCCTCCTTGGCCTGCAATTGTGATAAACCTGTCATCAAGTCCAGGCAAAAATGAGACTGACTTCAAAATTCCAAACTCTTCTAATAAACTTGAGGACAAATCCAGCCATGCAGAAGGCACGCTCTAAGGATCACATTAATATTTCAAGCAGTAATGCAAACTACAAGTGGTCAGCAGAATTATTTCTGTGATTTCCATATTCCAGCTCCCAACTGAGCTGTTCCAGGGAGGTCAGGCTTCAGAGCACTGCATTTCAGCTGGCAAATCTGCACCTCACCCATACTCGCTAATTAAAATTTAACCACCCCCACCCCTATGAATTCAAGTGAACAAGAAATTACCACTGTCCCCAGTAAGTTGTTCTACAAGTTAGTTGGCTTCAGCTTTTCTTCCTCCCTTATCCTCATGTCCTTTATAACCAAATCCCTTGTCTGCTGGCTGCCGAAGCAGCTATTCCTGAATCCTTCCCGGAAGAAATGTTTCAAGACATTTTTCAATAAACAAATACCTTTTTCCTTCTCTTTACAGAACCACCTTTCCAGTCCTGCAAATAAAAGTATTTTTTTCCTTGAGCTTTTTTCTGAAGTCTCTTATATTTTTTCAACATCTTTTGAAAACTGCAAGTAGCGCTTTACTTGCAGTCTCTCCTGTGTCAGACACAAAAAAAAAGACAGCCCTTTCATTATTTTGCTAGACAGCAGTTCATAGTAAGATCCAAAGGAATATCTTAGCAATTCTTGCCAGAGAAACACATTCATTCAGCGAACTGCAGCAATTCCCCCCTTCCCGGGATGCTCACCCTGTGAGCCTGACCTACATTCTTTGTTCCCACATCTGTGATCTTGCCTTGGCAAAGGTGTTCCATGATTGCTGCATCTGAGAGAAGGGAGCACACTCGGTGACTCAGGAGGTCCCTTTCAGCCTCCTGGTTTTATGACTACATTAAAAACACACTTGGAGCTCAGATGGCAGAATCCACAGAAACCCATTATCACCTGGCAGTGGGTCAGCCACAAAGCTCTTGTCTAACGGGAACTAATCCCTCTGTGACCCTGTTAAAGGCTAACATTAGTTGGGAACTGCAATCATCAGCTAACCCAGTTTGTGATGAACAGTCCTTCCTTGGTCATTCCTAATGGAGGAGATTTTTCCATCAAACCCCCTGAGTTCCTCCTTGCCAATAAGGGACCCTGGGTGCACTAATCCACCTTATGTGCAGATGGAGATGATTCTCCAAAAAAAAGCCTGGTGGAGTATTTCTTATTTGAGACAAAATTGGGCTCTGCAAAATTGTATTGCAGACTAGCAAGGGAGAACAGACGCAACTACAAATCCTTCCCATCTGAGAACCACAGCCAAGGATGAGTGTACAGGGGGAATCACCTCTCTAGATCCCAGTGTTTCCATGCCAGCTCCACACCTGGAGAGAAATAAAGGCTCAGGTAAGCTGGAGATAATTCTCAAGCATCAGGGCCAGTTGCTCCTTGGGAACCAAAGGCAGAGAGGACAGAAACTACACACAGGGTTTGAACCTCTAAACACAACAGGCAGCCGGGCTCACGCACAGGAGATGCCAGGCTCCTCTCCATGGAGGCACCCACGTTCAAGGAACAGATACAGAACCCCTGTACCAGCAGCACTGCAGGTACAGCTGGGGACGGGCAGGGTGTTGGGATCAGCAAATCCCAGATCCCTGGTTCACTTCAGAGCACTGACCAAGACCCTGAAACGGAGCATCCATCAGGGCTGGGGCCAGACCCAGCTGTGGGTGTCTGAGGGCACCAGACCCCCAGAGCTGCTGCCACGTCCCCTCAAGTCACAGGACTATCCGTGGGACAGACCTTTGCTCTGGTCCCCAGTACGTTCCTGGAGCGTGTGTGACCGGCATGGAAATGCACTCTGTTCCTCGGGCTGTCCCATCACAGCCCTTGGAGTGAGTCCATACCCTCTTCAGAGCTGTAACTGGCAGCTTTCAAACCTCAATTTCATTCCCACTGTAACTCAGATTAGGAAAAGACCTGAATTTCCCAGCCATCCAGAACAGCTATAGACAACTCCACCAGCCTCAACCGTGAGCAGCTGTGGAGCCTCGGCTGCCCAGGGATCCCCAGCGGCTCCCACCATCCACTGCCCTGGCTCCCCACAACATCCTCCCTTTCCAGCTGCTCAGATTCACCATCCCACGTAAAGCACCTGCTCCCAAGGAAGACCTTCACTCAGACACTCCTAAGGGCGGCAGGCTGGAAGATCCTACAAGTTCTTCCTGACTTCTAAGAACGCTAAACCTGGTCTTGTGGACGCAGCATTCCCCCCAGCACATCTCAGAGATAACCCAGTCATCTGGGACTGAGAGGAAGCATGTCCTAATGGATACATGGCATGGTTTGCTTCCATCCACTAGCAGCTTTGGTTTCAGTGCTGGGCAAGGGAGCCATGTTTAGTTTTAAACTTCATTTCCAGCTATTAGCTACCTGACTATCTTAAATTAAACAAAAAACTACAGAAATTCTATGTTATTCTTGCTCCATATGGAAAGTTCTGGAATATGGAAGTTCTGTTTCATCTTAAATTTTCAATGAGCTGAAGAGTGTGTGTTGAAAATCCCTCACTGAAAGAAACTGAGGCAAGGAGAGGAAATTCTCATTGTCTTTGAAGCCCACCCCAATGTTTCAGTGTTTCTGAAGAGCAGAAACCACACATGGCGACCGTAGCAGCTCTGTGCATGGCCACTGCCATTAGTAAAATAAATAATAAACAAATTATTCTTTTGCATATTTTCTTGCTAATTAGAGGTCAGTAAATAACCTACTCTGAATTTACCTAATTCCACAACATGACCCCTGTGATGAATGTGACAAGTTCTTCATTTAAAGCCAACATTTCCTAATGACCTTTGGTAGCTGATCTATTTTTCTTCACATGAATTGACAGCAGGGGAACAGGAACCTCAGCACTAAATTCTCTCTTCCCCTCCCAAAACCTCATTCATTCTTGATCCCAAAATTCCCGAAAGTGGCGGGTCCACCATTTTCCCTCCTTCACTTTCCCGTTCCAGCTGATCCTCTCTAAGTCAGAAATGCCCTGTTTCCTGACTTACCTGAGCCTGGCCCCTGCTCAGCAGGATGAGCAACCCAGGCTCGGCTTGCCAGGACTGACAGACACAGCAGCACCTCTGGTTTCTCCCACGGAAGCTCACTTGCGTGTTGTAATTGAGTTCTGTGTTTTCTTTTTGATAAAATCAACTGACTGAGCCTCTGTGTATTATCAAATCTGAAGGATCATCTCCATCAGCTTCCTGTTTCAGACAAAGTATCGCAATTCTCTACATTAATTCCTGTTTTAGTGGTGGTTTGTTTTATGGCTCTAGGACCAGATTGCCAGAACCCTCAGTCAAGCTGCTCCAAAACTGAATTGGGCTTTTTTTGTGTTTTCTTTTTCTTCATAAAAATGAAAATAAATCAAGCAACCAGCTGAATGAGAAGCCTAAACAGACCTTAAGAGGTTTAAGCAACATTTAAATCAATGTTGCTCCTCAAAATATGTCCCTGGAGGAGAAGGTCCAGTTCTCCCAAACCCCGCACCTTTAGATTTCACCACTCAGGCTCTGCTAAGGTTAAATATTTCAAAATTCATTATTTAATGTCCCAAACTTTTCTGATGCTTCTCTGTGCCCTCTGCAGCTGTCAAACCTTTTTAAAATTCTCCAATGAGTGTGGGATTCTGAATGCAGAATTTTCTACTCTCGTGCTGCCACAGAGGTAAAATCCCCCCATTTATCACTGAGAAACTCCAGAGCTGCATGCACTGGCTTATCCAGAGCTCCCATTCCACCATTACACTGCTTTCCACAGGGATCCACAGTTACTTTTCTACACTCCTTCCTCCTCTAAGATGCTCTATGCTCCTTTGTTCCAAAGGTAAACCTTCTCATTGAGTCCTACTTAAGTGATTACTGTTTCATAATATCCATTGATTATTGGGCAACTGGGATCACTCTAAAGCTATGACCAACCCCTGTAACTCCATTCAGAATCACAGCTTTTGCTCTTCTAAACTTGTAATGAAGATTACATACCCTTGTGTGAGGTACCATTAGAAAGGAAGCCTTCATTACAAACACTCAGTAGTAGTTGAAATAATTTGTGATTTGGTGTATTAATTTTCCACAATAGTAATTTCCATAATTAGAATACTGAACACAATTAATTTCTAGAACTCAGACAACGACAACACAACTGACTTAACCAAATACACAGTCTCATGGAAAGAAATAAAACTAATTTGCCCACAGCAGTGTTCATACAATTATATTCCATACTATCACCTTCCAAGTTCCTATCCGGGACTATTCCAGCCATTCTTCCACTCTGGAGCTAGAGGGGTTCAACACCTGCACCCACAAAGAAACCATTAAGGAAATCAATTCTCCCCGTTCTCAAGTTCACCAGTATTCCAGGATTTACTGAAAACTGACAGGCAATAATTTCTGTAACTCCAGTGTCAATTCCTTCAAAATTCCAGTTCTGCTAAAACCAACTTTCTAATCTTTAAGTGCTTGGCTTAAGTTACTTGGAAGCCTTAACAGTACTTCTCCATATTCACGTTATTTAGAGCAATGAAATTTAGCCTGGATGTTCTCAATTTTCATGCTTGGCCTTGGGAAAGTTGTGATGTTTCTAGTACATTGTACAATACTGTGTATTTTGAAATGCATTTATATGGTAAGTAAGGCTTAAGTAATCATTATTCATTATTTCTTCACAGCAGCAAAGCAACGATGCAACGAAAGGAAAGAGGAGTCCATCTTCAAGAAAGGCTTGGAGCAGGCTTTTGATACCACTCCTGCTCCACATGTTACCATTAACTCCTGAAGCTAAGCTTCACATTTGTTAGACTGTTTGCTTCCACTAATTACTATTAACTACCTACTTTGAAGAACAACTCCATTTTCAAGCAATTCTTCGTTTGACCCCCTAAATGTCCCCACTGATTTGCAGAGCTATCACAAGCTTCCAGAATGTAAGGCCATCACTTGACATGTCAAGTTTTGGAATAAACTTAGTTTATTCCAAACTACCAGATACTGTTTAAGTGAAGAAATCCTAATAAAAGATGGTCTTGGTTCACAGAAGAAAATTCTAACTACAAAATGGCACGTGATGGACTGCAAGCAACTTGTACGCCACCCACTTTCCTGCATCCAGCTGCCCCTTCCCCCGCAGATCCACAAGAGACTCAAATTTAAATCTCTACTTTATGCAGCTCATTAACTCCCAGGAACAACCACCATCTCAGCACTTTGCTGCCAATGGGACTCTCTGCTCATGCTCTACACTGCTGACAAAAAGCCATAGAGAACAGTGCCAGTGAGCTGGTTATTGCTGTACCCTCCACCAGCCACTGCAGCATCTCAGAATCCTCCAATAAGAGCAAAACTCAGTCATTGGTGATGGCTGGAACAAACTGAACTGGAATGAAGGGGAAGAAAACTCCTTTTGAGTGCTCAACTGGAAACTGCAATGCAAAAATTGCACCTCCTGTTACATTCCTGGACGTTCTTTCATCTTGTGAACGTGCAGTGATCACCCAGAATCCTCTGTCTTCCACCCAGATGGCTTCTGTGCATCAGCTACCTCGATACCCCCTCACTAAACAGGTCACTGTCCTCCAAAGCTGCCACACAAGAAGCCACCGCAGGTGTGGTTTTCTCTGGGCCCACCTGGTTCCCAGCTAATGCCAGCAGAAAGGGACCAGAGAAAGTCCTGCTGTGGGTCCTTCAGAGCCCAGGGAGCTCTCCTGTGCATGCTCCAGTGCTGGAGCATCAAAGCCAGCTCTGGAGCAAGGACCTGTCCGTGAGCAAATGGGGAAGCTTCAGCTGGGCACCACCAGTCTCACACAACATTATTCCATACTGCTGCCCATATACAGAAACACAAATTCATCTGCTGATACACAGCAGAGTTTAAGCTAAAATAATGCCAGCCCAACCATCAAATTTGCAATTCCTGTCTCGGCACAGATCCTGACAGCTCATGGTGCTGCCTACCTGCTTCCCAGCACGTAACCAGACTGCGCACGCCGGCAAGAGATTCCCTTGGATGCAGGAAGATTCCAAACCTCAGCCATCACCAAACAAGGCATCCAGCTGGAACACACACACTGCTGTGCAAAGGGTAGTAAAGTCTTTAGCTCACGGTATTACAGACCCCTCGATTACACCAAAAAGAACAATAACTGAATATTCACTGCGGCTCCTGATCACGGGGGGGAAGGCCAGGAACTACGTCAACTTAAAGGCTTTTCTGGTCGCTTTGGAAGAGCTCCCTCTATGCTCCAGGCCGCTGAACCAACCACGCACTTCACAAGTCATTCCAGGCATTATCCAGGGCAGATAAAGCCATGGGAGCTCAGCAGTGCCAAAGCCAGACTCCACAGAAGTACCTGTGCTGAGCCCCCAGCTGCTCCAACAGTTTTCATCTTTCTTCTAAATACACTCAAAGAGCTGATCACACGGCCAGGCAGGCACAACACCTGGTGCAATACCTGCCCCTTCAGGAAGAGAAAATGAGAGTGGCTGAAAACACAGTTGCAATAAGTAAGTCCTTTGGAGGGCTGTTGATTTATCATCTCCAACAGATAACATCCTACAAGCAGCTTTCTGATAAGGTTTTGGATTTTAATACAAGCAGCCAAGAAAGATGAGATTCTTTTAGACGAGATGTTTCTAAAACAAATAAAAGGACACCCCCCTCAAAAACACACAAACAACCCTCCAAGAAACTCAACCAAACAAAAAAGCAGTTCTGGTCACAGTTGCTGAAATACTGCTGGCAACTTAAAACCCCAAAACATCTACTAAAAAATACTACAGAACTTCAATGGTGGCTATGTAACAAAAACCATTTTACCCCCTTAACTCTGAGCATCTGGCTGCTCTGCATGAAAAGAAGCCCTGGCACATTCTACCAGAACACAAATTCAAGAGCGGTCTTCACGAAGAATCAGGGATTCTTCCTCCAGAGAGCTGGAACACGTTCCTTCCTCTCCAGCAAGATTCACATCATTCACTCTGCTACAAACATTTCTGCCACCTCAGACACTAACTCAGCAACTTACTACTATTTTAATTCAGAAGGAAAAGGATGGACACAATAACAAGGAAAAGGAGTCCCAGCAACAACCAAAACACGAAAGTGAGGAGTGTGTGTTTCTGAACATTATTTCTTTGAAGTCAAAGTCTCCCTCGCAAAACTTCAGTCTACAGAACTATTCTGCGAGCTTCTCCCCTTGCTGGAGGAGATGTAAGCTCAGTGCCTGTTTAACATTCTAGTTGTTGCCGTCATGTTAACTGCCTTACCTAGCTGCACCACCCCAAGACTCGCACCACGCTCCAGTTTGGAGAAGAGCAATTCACTCAAAATAAAGATGATTCACACATCGTTTAATTAGATTTTTACTTCAAGAAGCCCCTCTCCTCACCAGTTCGGGTGTTCGTACCTTTAAACAAACTAATAATTCTGACTACACAAAACTATGGTTCTAAGATCACCACAGCATTTCTTCGTAAATTGAGTCGACCAACAAGGGGAAATCAGAATTCACACCCTAATTTTGAGCTTACTACACCATCGGTCGAAATGATGATGATGAAGATGAAGGCTTACTACTTCTTCCCACTGTGGATTGCATTCTAAAATGGTGGCCATGTCTGTCTAGGCTTCAGCTCGCAGAACCACCAGCCAAACTCACGGCTGCGGAGTTTGGTCTTGTCCAACTTGAGAAACAGTTCCCTGTGCTAAAAGTGCGCCGAGGCCGGGGAGGCCGCGGCGGGGCCGGGGGCGGCGGGGAGCTGGTCCCCCCGGCCCCACACCGCCACAATGCCAACATGGAGGGCAGCACCCCGGCACCTCCTCCGGGGCCCGGCGGGGCCGCTACGGGGCCGAGGCCCCGGCCAACCCCGGGAGCCGGGGAGAGGTCGGGCCCAGCCGGGGCAGCTGCCCCTCCGCCCCCGCTGCCTCCTCGGCCGCTCCGGCGACTCCCCCACCGGGAGCTCCGACACTTGGGAGCCACTTCGCGGGGGGAGCAGTCGGTCCCTTCAGTCCCCTTAGCCCCGGTCCGGTAAAACTTCCGAGGGGCAGCGGAGCGGCCCCGCCTGCCCAGGGTCACCTGTGCGGCCGCGGGCCGGGGGGGGCCGGGCCGGGCCCCACACAAAGGCCGCTCCCGGCGGCGCCATGCGGGCACTCACCGGCGGCGGCCGCACCTTGCAGATGCCGGTCTGCTCGGCGATGGGCCGGATCTTGTGGATGAAGGCGAAGGGGTCGGCGAACTCCTCCCAGCTGGGCTCGAAGACGGGGCACTCAGGCGGGGGCAGGAACTCGGCCATGGCCCGGCCGGGGCGGCCGCTCCGCTCCGCGCTCCGAACAATCTCCGGAGCCGCCGCGCTCCGTGCGCGTCCGCGGGGGGGCCGGGGCTGGGAAAAGAGTCCGCCCGGCCCGGGCAGGGGAGGGGGGGCGCGGCTGCCCCGCCCCGCCCGCGCCTTTGTGAGGGGGCGCCGGGGCCGGACCGGGGAGG